>OZ038503.1:3544444-3564444 GCA_964036315.1 Acanthosepion esculentum
GATAGATAGATAGATAGATATAAACAGACTGAGATAGATAGATAGATAGATAGATAGATAGATAGATAGATAGATAGATAGATAGATAGATAGATAGATATTAAAGGAGAATTATTCATGCACCTGACAATCGTCAGGCATTATCAGTCTGAACATTCTTTATTTTACGGTTATTGCAAGGACAATGAAGGACATCATTTTCATACAAAAAAATGAAAAACAATATTAAAAAATAAATAAATATAAATATATAAGAAAAAAAACAAAAACAAAAAATATGAAATTAAAAAAGTTAAAGATAAATAAAAAAAATAAAAAAATGAATAAAAAATATAAAATATTTCCTGGAGGGAAACATCTGCGACTAGTCTAAATCCTGTTCTATATATTTCAACATGTCCGTGATTATTTTGTCTACAAGTAACAATTAATCTACTTTAACTATGGATGAGGAGTAAACAGGTGTAAAACAAAAATATTGTTCTACAGAAGGATAGTGAGAATTCCACTGACGGGGTAAGTAAGCAACCAGGAAGCCTTAAAAAATAGAAACAAAAAAACACATCTATAGAATCAGGAAGAGACAAATGAAATTTCTTGGACGCATAATCTGTAAATGTGATCTCAAACGAATATTCTTTCGAGCCACTGTAGAGATGATGTTAATGTATGGTGCTACTGCTTGGACATTAAGTAAACTTCGCTTTATCACAGCTCTCCGGTGTGGCTAGACATCCGGTTGCCTCTATCTAGGATCGAAACCCGACTGAATTCTACCGCGAAGCTGTCGGCGCACACCAGTGACAAGGTGAAGTTTAGCGTATTTATTTTTAGATAAACACACAGTAACTGAGAGGACTCGATTCGCTTTACTGAAATAAATAATAGCCGTAATAATCACTGTTTACAAAACCACACTTCCTCCCCAGAGAGCTCAACCGAAATAAATTTTTCAGTAACCTATATATTGTCATGTACAGACTGTTTCGCTGTATCACAGCTCTTCAGTGTGGCTAGACATCCGGTTGCCTCTATCTAGAATCGAAACCCGGCTGAATTGGCGTCAGTCGGAGATTCTACCTCTAAGCCTTTATAATATATATATATAGTTTTTTCCTAACGTCTTCATTTTAAGAGTACCCATAAACTACACCCTAATCACCTTGAGAAGATGACACTGTATAGTATCATCAAATTAGGCATTCTATCTCAGAAGCTATTCAGATCTCTTTCTCTCCATATAACATCGTATGTACCCCTTTGAAGAGTGTCTGGTCAAACAAAGAAAAAGTTTGTTTTTTTAAGCAGCCGATTGTGTGGGGTTGTAGCTGTTAACTATCTGTAATCTAACTACGTCTGGAACATTAAAGACACTGGCGGGATACGACCGTCAAAATTGGCAGAATGGGCACACGACAGGTACGCGGAACTAAAGAAATTATACTCCAAACGAATATTTATGGCAACAGAGGCAAATCAAGCAATGTTGACACAAGTAAATAACTGCATATTTATATAAATAAAAGGAAGTGCCAAGAAATCAGAGCCAGCGACCTAAGAACGTGTAGCGTCTCCCTTCATCAGAATAACTGCGACAACACGACGTCACTTAGCATTAACAATCTGCTGCAATATTTGAGTGGTTATGTATGTATTTTTAATCATTTCACCTCAAAGAAACCGGAAATGTCACTAAGAAGAAAGAGATTGCTAGAAGTGGAACAGAAATAAAAGAATGGTCTATAAAAGAACAGAATTAAGGAGGACAGAAGATGGCGACTGACGACTGTATTTAAATTTTTGAAGAATGTATGCATCAAGGAAATAAGAAAAGAAAAAAGAGTTCCACAGGTGAAAATAGAACTTACGGCTACATAAAACTGTTTCAACAATAAAACGATAAGACCTAACAGCCAATCTAGTAGCACATATAAGTTCATGTGGTCGAGGTACCATTGAGAAAGGCTCATCAGAACAACTGCGATGAAAATATTTATAGAAAAGACAGAGGGAAACCACATCAGGCTTGCGAGAAAGTGACTGACGTCGATATGTCAAGATATGGCCTACTCTTCTTTGGATTTAGTCGAGAATCTCGAGATATATAGGATGGGCATTTTTATGGATTCCGACAAGAAAGATCACGATACATTGAACCAAATTTCTTATCAACAGAGCCAGCAATAGATGCAGTCTAATCTTCCCAATTCGTGTCAGGTAAAAGTTGCTTCGAATCAACGCATGGTACAGCGAACAAATCTGGAATCAACTCATGGTATTGTGGACAATCCTCAGATCGACGAATGGCACAGCGGAAAACCTTCGAATTAATGCATGTTACAGCGGACAATGTTCAAATCAACGCCTGGCACAGTGGACAACCCTCGAACCTACGCATTGTACAGCGGACAAACCTCGAATCAACACCTGGCACAGAGGTATAAAACCCTCGATTTACGCATGATACAGCAGACAACACTCGAATCAAACCCTGACCCAGTGGACAACCCTCAAACCAACGCATGCTACAGTGGACAACCCTCGAAACAAATCATGTTACAGCGGACAACCCTCGAATCAACGCCTGGCACAGTGGACAACCCTCCATCCAACGCTTCGTACAGCGGACAACAACCGTATCACCGCCTGGCACAGTGGTATAAAACTCTCGACACAGTACATGGTACAGTGTCCGACCCTCGAATCAACGCCTGTCACAGTGGACAACCCGCCAACAAACGCATGGTGCACGGACAACCCTCGAACTAACGCATGGTACTGCGGACAATCCTCGAATGAACGCCTGGAACAATGCTATACAACCCTCCAATCAACGCCTGGCACAGTGCTATACAACCATCCAATCAACGCCTGGCACAGTACTATACAATCCTTGAATCAATGCATGTTACAGCGGACAAACCTAGAATCAACGCATGGCTCAGTGGACAACGCGCAAACCAACGCATGGTACAGCGTACAACCCTCGAATGAACGCCTGGCACAGTGGTATACATCCCTCGAATCAACGCATGTTACTGTGGAAAAGCCTCGAATCAACGCATGGTACAGCGTACATCCCTCAAATCAACGCTTGGTACAGTGTTACACAACCCTTGAATCACCGCCTGTCACAACCTTGAATTAACTGATGTTACAGCGAACAACGATACAATCAACGACTTGCAAAGTGGACAACCATTGAATCAACGATTGGTACAGCGGACAACCCTCGAATCAACGCCTCTACAGTGTTATAGAACTATGGAATCAACGCCTGGCACAGTGGTATTCAACCCTCGAATCAACGCATGTTACAGTGGACAACCCTCGAACCAACGACTGGCACAGTGTATACATCCCTCGAATCAACGCATGGTACAGGTGACAACCCACGAATCAACGCCTAGCACAGTGGACAACACTCGAACCAATGCATGGCACAGTGCAATACAACCTCGAATCAACGCATGTTACAGCGGACAAACCTCGAATCAACCCCTGGGACAGTGGAACAACGCTTGTTTCAGCTGACAAGCCTCAAATTAAAGCCTGGCACAGTGGACAACCCTCTAACCAACGCATGGTACAGCGTACAACCCTCGAATCTACGCCTTTCCAGTGTTATTCAACCCTCGAATCAACGCTTGTCACAATGGTATACATCCCTCGAATCAACGCATGTTACAGTGGACAACCCTCGAATCAACGCATGGTGCAGCGGACAACCCTCAAATCAACGCCTGGTACAGTGTTATGCAACCCTCAAATCACGGACTGGCACAGTGGTATACAACCCTCGTATCAAAGCCTGGCACAATATATACAACCCTTGAATCAACGCAGTTTACAGCGGACAACCATAGGATCAACGCCAGACACAGTGGACCACCCACGAACAAAGGCATGGTAGAGCGGAAAATCACCGAATCAACGCCTGTCACAGTGGACAACCCTCGAACCAACGCATGGTACTGCGGACAAATCTTGATCCAACACATGTTTCAGTTGACAAGCGTCGAATCAAAGCCTGGCACAGTGGACAACCCTCAAACCAACGCATGTCACAGTGAACAACCCTCGAATCAATCCCTCTACAGTGTTATAGAACCATCGAATTAACGCCTGACACAATGGTATTCAACCCTCGTATCAACGCCTAGCACAGTGGCATACCACCTTCGAATCAACGCATATTACAATGGACAACTCTCGAATCAACACATGGTAGAGCGTACAACGCTGGTATCAACGCCTGGTTCAGTGTTATACAACCCTCGTATCAATGCCTGGTACAGTGTTATACAACCCTTGAATCAACGCATGTTACATCGGACAACCATGGAATCAACGTCTTGCACAGTGGACAATCTTCGAACAAACGCTTGGTACAACGGACAACTCTACAATCAACGCATGTTACAGCGGAGAACCCTTGAGCTCATTTCTGGACTGTTGGTAAATATATATTTACATTAATGTCCACCCTGTGCAAATCCCGAGTGACACCCGGGGAAGAGAGTTACGTTAAGGGACATTTTAATATGCATAGGGGAAGATAAGGGTTAAATCTAGATTTGAACAGGTTAACATTGAAGTGATCATTGGTTCACGGAAAGAATCTCTTTGGGCAGAACTTACTTCTCATCGATGGAATACGGAGGGAAAAGGGGTGGTTAGCAACTATGAAAATAGCATGGCGAGCCCCTAGCTGTGACGGTTAGAGCCAGCGGAACCAGGGAATATAGCACTTTTCGTGGAAGGGACGATAGTGGCTAATCGAATGACTGAAAAACTGAAAAACACCTTTCGGTGGACGAAACATGTAGCACCATTATTAGACAGCTATAGAGAAGTGAATATATATATATATATATATATATATATATATATATATATATATATATATATATATATATATATAAAGCCTCTAAGTGTTGACTTCAATTTTCACTTTTACATTTATATATATATATATATATATATATATATATATATATATATATACTGTGCTTCAAATTATTATCGGGGTGACACTTTTACATCCTATAGAATACCTACTAGTTGAAATTTAACGACATTATCATAGAATAATGACAACATGTATATACACCTATTCTGAACAAATTGTAAGATTCTAGAAAAAGGAACAGAAGTTACGGCAATTTTCATAATTTACTTAAATTATTGCTGTGTCAAATTATTGAGGAAATGTAATAAAAAACTCTTTAAAAAGGATATAACACATTGCTTCATTTACAGATTTCTACGGATGCATAGAGTAACCAAGATGAAATTAAATCGATATCAAACATGTAAAAAGCGGATTTAGTTCAAATGAGATAGGTGATCCTTTTTTAAAAATGACTTGGAAAAGGGGCTGGTCTATCGAACATATCAATTTCTGGATCTCGTCTGATGTAATTTCACATGATACGTTGACTATTTCCTGTCATAAGTCATCCTTGCTTCTAAATTGGCATCCATTCTCATAAACACATCACTTCAGAATATTCCATAAGTTTTCAATTGGTTTTAGATCTGGAGAATTGGCCGGCCAGTTTATCTTCCGAGGTCCACCAAAGCCTAATTTCTGTGGGTACTCCGTAGATTTATGCGCTGAATGCGAAGGAACATTAACTTGCATAAATATGATTGTTCTCCTGAAAGTAATTCTTTGCATTTTAGCCAAGATTTCGGGTGCTCTTTGGGGAAGGATATATAAACATCTGCGGTTATTTTCCTACCGTCAGGCACTCTCCACGGACAAACGATAATACTTCCAATAATACAAACCCAAATCAAAACACCTCCTCCTGTTTGTTGGCATGTCAAGCGTTGATGATGATCTCGTCCATTTACGGTCCATCCTTTTCTCCAACCATCAGGGCCATCAAGTGTTGCACGACTTGCATCTGTGAACAGAACTTTCGATAAACCGACCTTCAATTTCTCCTTTGCCAATTTAAAACGTATTTCTATGTGTATCTTTGTAAATCGATGCTTTGTCACTGATGTTACGACCTGTTGCAAAAAACGAAAGCGAGTACGTCTGGAAACTGTTGCTTCTCCAGTGCTCCTAAAAATTGCCCCACTGGTCAGGCCTGGGTTATTTACAGCTTATTGGCCATCTTACGTACCTTCGTAAGAGCTACAAGAAATCTTTTCACAGTTTGGTGATATCTTCCAATTATTTGGGATATTTCTAATGTAGATTTGCCTTTGGAAAGTTCAGATGTTATATCTTTCTCAGATGGGGGGTCAAATCACATTTGTGACCCCATAATTGTATGACACTCTTTTTTAGTCTAGAACACTTCTATATCGTGTTATTAATGCAAATGGCCAACATTTGTTTCCTGTTGCGCAGAAAAATACAGTTTTCATACATCCTACGCATATACCTATTCCTATTATACTATGAAAACCTCGTTAAATTCCGACTGGTAGTTTTTGGATAAAATGAAAAAATGTCACATCGTTAATAATTTGAAACGCAGTGTAAATGAGCAAAACATTATAGACACTCGTAGTCTTCTCGTCCTATTTGCCAAAATTATAGAAATGAACTTCGATGTATACCGTAAGAATTAAATACGTACATTGGCTGTGACAGCGGAGTGGGTGTGTATATGAAAAGCGGAAAGGATTTAACAATGATTGACTAAGGTATGTTTGTTGGGGGCCGGGAGTATAGAGTGCTCTTGTAACATTTTGTGAATTGCAGACTAAAATCAACCTAACGTAAAAACTACCGATAGTTAGTGAACAACGGGACCTTCGACGGCCAACCAGAATTCATACAACTAAACGAATTGTAAGAATTCATGAAAATCCCATATAAATTCAGTTCCTGTGTTAACCAACCATCGAATTAACAGGTAAAAAAAGAAAAAAAAAGAGAAAACGAAGCTAACAAACAGGTAACCTGACACCCATCAAGCGAAAAAGGTAAAAATAATACACTCATAACAGTATATAAATACAAAAGAAAATCAAAAAATATCAGTAGAATCGTCCAATTCCGCTCCGACGAGGAGTCATATTTCCATGTGACCACGAAACTTCGAAGATACATTTTTCTATCCCGGTATGACAAGACTAAGATCCATGCCCAATGCAATTGAATGGTCACTTTTCAATTAGCGCCTAACGGTAGCATTATGCAAAAAACTCAGTTGCGCTACCAGTGAGGAAATATATTATTTATATAAGTCTTAACTCTGTTTTAAGTTCTCCTCAAGCAATTTTTAAAAAATCCATATTACTTTTAAAATAAACATACCACGTATCTATTACTTATATAGGAACCATATCCGTATTTTAGCAAGTATATATTTCCAAACTCTATCGCATTGTAAACAAAGAGGAATATATGCACTCCAATCTATATCTATAAAACAGAAGATATTTGTGTGTGTCTGTCTGTGTGTCGGTATGCTATTCATGCACGTTCAAATTTCTCGACAGATTTCTATGAAATTGTACATGCATATTGCAAATTTATTAAATTAGTTCAAGACCAACTTTTCAATCTCCAGCACCCCCACCCAGAAAAATCGATAAAACTGAAATTGGGTACGACGTTTGGCAAAGACCAAAGCAAAGTTACACACGAACAAAATGTTTACTGGAGGAGCTGATGTTCTCTGCCCTTAATGCAAATCATCAGCTTATGTTACAAGATTTATGTAGAGCACTTGATAGTTTTCCAACGTGATTGGCTTCAGACAAAAAATTGCAAAGAACTGCGAAAAAATCGGGTTTTTCGTACTACTTAAAATAAAAACTTGAATAACTTCCTCACTTTTTATCTGATATTCTTCAAACATGTCACAAAAAATTTGCCATCATACAAGAAATAAAATAGTGTGGGTTTAATCCTGCTCGCTTCCCCGAGTATAACGAAAAAACAGAAAAAAGTGTTCAAAAGGCCCGTTTTTCGACCATAACTCCCTGGCTTTTCATACAAGGCTTTCCAAATTTGCCATATAAATTACATATAACACACAAATTGTCTCGCGTGAATGTTTGGTTTGATTATTTCAATTAATTGGACGAAATCCTGCGACAAACTGGGTTCAAAATCGTTTTTCCCATTTAGCCAATAGATTCTTCATATGATTCCGTCTTAAATTGGCATTCGGACAACCTTTGATGCAAAGATTGTTTAAGATTATTGAAGCGTTAAAAGGGGAAAATTCCTGAAGAACCTCTTATTAACCCAGCTTTACAGTAAACGTGCGAAGAAGGATGGGGTTGCAGTTGAATCAAGATGTGACGCTTTATCCCTGTTTATGTTTCATTATTAAATTTGTGAACAATGCCATACTATTTGAAAGTTATTACGGTCATAGAAAATTTACTGAATATCTAAAACATTGAAACAAAATAACCCACAACGACCAACGAAGAAACGACCACACAAGAAGGTTTTATCGATGGAATTCCTTCAAGAACAATCAAACACTTACTAAGGAGATACCGTGATAAAGGTGAATAGGGGAGTAGCTTAGTATATCAATGGACGATGCATGCAAGCGAGGATGTAGGCAGATATTTCTAGACGGGGGTGCAGGTATACAAGGGCGTGCGGTTATACAGTTGCAGCCATGCACACCCGGGAAACGCCGAATATCTCGGCGAGTAGTAAATAGAATCCTCCAAAGAAAAAAGATATTTAAAAATCAATATTTTATGTGGTCGCCTTCATCGTTTACTACTGCTTATAGTGTTCATGATATTATTCTCGCAACTTTTTCACAGTTATTCGTCCCTCTTCCCTCTTCGACACTCTGTAGTCTTTTAATTCTCTCTTGTTAGACGCTCCTTGTATTTCTACTTCATTTTCAAATGACTACAACAATTGCCCAATTGAATTTTCATCTGCTGAATTTGCTTCTTCAGATATTATATCATTTGTTAACATAAATGCTTTGGACGATTCATGCAGTAAGAAATGTAGTTTTAATTACGAAGCGATTGAGTGAAAAGAAATAGATTTCCAGTCAATATATCTTCGTATCTTCTTTATTTAGTCTTTTGTCTATTAAAGGCAACTCACCGGTGTCATTAGAGGTTATGACCTATTACGATTCAACTATCAAGCTTAACTTTTAAAACAAAAAACGGTTCTTCTAGATCTCAGCATGACTTCACCACATTCGTTAGATTCTCTCAAAACAAAATAACTTTTTTTTGTTTCATCTGCTTTTGCAAGTGCTTGAATACTTGTCTTTATTCTTCTGGGTAAATTTAAACGGACATGTTCGTGTTTCGAGTTCAGTAGGAATATTTTCTACTCAGCGGATCGTGTTTAGAGAACGTTCTGGGATTCTTTAATTGAAATATTCCTGGCAAAATATTTTGGTGTCATCTGCCCGTTGTATACTTTCACAATCACTTGAATACTTCTCTTTATTCTCCGGACATGTTCGAGTTTTAAATTTAGTAGGAATTTCCAACTCAGTCGATCTGTAAGCAGATTTTGTTCCGGGAACGTCCAGAGATTGTTGCAATTCAAATATTCTTGGCAAAACATTTTTTAATTCATTAATATTCGCAGCCAATTTTCTCAAATCTTGATTTACCGATTTCTTGATATAGCGAATAGAACGTGGGATCTGCTTATAACTTTGACTTGGGTGCTTTTTTGTATCTACGACATTTCTCCCAATTTTGTACAAAAGTATTTAACTACATTTCTCTCTGCTATATATTTTACTTATCTCCAATGAGTGTTCGATTTAAATCCGATGGTTTGTCTCTTCCGAAAAACTCTTGTTTTCTTCTTCTCAATCGTTTGGGTGAAGACGTAATCTTCAATATTAAGGATCTCTTCGTTTAAATGAATGTCACCAATGTTATTTGTGTTTAGAAAACATCAGATACTGACCTTTCCACCACCATGCTTTGTACAGCTCCTCATGACACCGAACTTGTTGAATGTCATCAAATCCAAATAGGTGTTGTTGGTTTTATATAGCTACAGACAGAATGTGTTGTACAGAAGGATGTTGAGAATACCTTGGACTGAACATGTGAACAACGGCAAAGTTTTAAAGATAATGGAAACAAAAGTAACCTTATATTTAGAATCAGAAAGAGTCAAATGAAACTTCTACGGCACATAATAAGGAAAGAGGGTTTGGAGATTTTGACACGAACATGATATATTGAAGGAAAGATGGACAGAGGAATGTAACGAATAGCCTACCTGATGAGATGTGCAAATGATTGTCAGATGAAGGATTAGAAGGAATTGCAAAAAGGTAAACCTTACTAAGAGCTACAAAATACGGGAAGTTGAGGAGAGCCATGATCATCCAAGTCCTAAAGAGAAAATGTGCATAGAAGAAGCTGAAATGCTATACTAAAACAATGAATTTTATCCTTATTATTCTGTGCATAATTTAACGAATTTGTTTCTACCTCCAATTGGAAGCACTTAGTTATGTGGCCGACAGCCACGTTGGTCAATGTTGTTCGGGAAAATGCTGAGTTTTATCAACGAAATCTTTAAGAAATAGACCTTTTTAAGGGGCTTCCTTTAGCAATATCTGCAACCGACAGTCTTCAGTTTTTAACTTTCAATCTCTAAATGAAATGAGTAGAACTTTATGTTAGATTGCACGGTCAACCTGGTTGCTTCAGCATTACCCTTCCATTGTTTTTGTAATCATTTCGTCGCAATAAAGGCGGGAATGCCACTAGTATGCAGGGAGTTACAGAGAGGGAAAATGAGAGAAAAGACTGAGAATAAGGAGGATTGAGGAAAGGACAAAAGATGAAGGGCAATGTCACGAGTACGCAGGGGGTTACAGTGAGTGAAAGTGAAAGAGAAGACTGAGAATAGCGAGGATTGAGGAAAGGGCAAAAAGATGAACGAGCTTCAAGAATATACAATAATAGCGATTGGCGGTGTATTTAAATTTTTGAAGAGGATAGTTATGAGGGATGCAAGTAAACGGGGGGGCGTTCCACAGGCGGAAAGTGCGAGAAAAATAACTATTGGAGTAGAAATGTCGGTTGCAGTTACCTATTCCAAAAGTAAATGGGTGGGACCTAGATGCCAATCTAGAAACACTTTTAAATTCATATCGTCAGAGCCCCAGGGGAGAAAGCTTGTCAAAGCAGTGACCATGAAAATATTTGTAGAAAAGGCTGAGAGAAGCCACACCACCCTTCCAATCTCTCTCAATTTTAGGAAAAAGGAAAGAGTATTGAAATGCTATTTTATATTAACCCTCTTCTATGGCAATGGCATATGCATCAGAGATATGGCACGTCTGAAGGTTACTCAGACAACTAAGACAATTAAGGCATGTGAGCATCGAGGATTCTCTAAGGAAAACTAAAAGAAAAAGGATACCTGGAATTTTCGGTAGGCATAATGTGGAAGATGGGCTGGGAGAATTTGACACGCACAGGACCTATCGAAAACAAACGGGACTGGAAAAAATCTTCGCGGGTTGCTTCATTTGATTTTGTTTCTGTAAAAGCATGAGAGAACAGGAGTGGAATGGATAGTCACAAAAGCATTGGTAGGCGCTTCAAAGGATAGGAAGTCGCGGAGAGCCATGTTCAATGATGGCCAAAAGGGAAACGGCGCATAAAAAATAGCTATTATTTAGTGAGACGTTCCCCTGCTTGTACAAAATAAATAATACTGTCTTTAAAAATTCCGGATATCAGCAGGACATCCATCATTGATATGATGGTGGTGTAATTGTTAGCGGCTCGGAATGTGAAACTGGCAAGTCGAGTTCGAATTCCAGTTGGGATCGTCACATTTAATTTCGCACAATACCATGAGAAAAGGTATGAATCCATCTCTTTTTCCCCCAGTTATGGGTTAAATAATACGGCAGACTGATTTCTTCCGTATTAGCTGACAACCAATCTAGGAGAAGGAAAATTTTGAATTCGTATCTATTTGGGCATAAGGATAGCAAATCCATCTCGTAAATAAACTACATACTACAGAAACCAGGGTAGCAATGCATAGCATATTGAGTCTTTGGTACCAATATTCACAGGGAAGCCTGCAGCACTTGTCACTGAGTGAGTCTTTCAAATTAGGAAAGAGTCATTTGGCGTGTGAGGCATTTTTAAATAAACATCTGTAAACTGATAAGCTATCTTTATAAGAAGTATTTTACTTAAATCCCCTGAATATCCGAGAAATCTTTTAAATCAAAAATTTGAGCTGTACGGCAAGGGGACGAAAATAAAAAAAATATGCTGTTTAATAAATGACCGGAGCGTCTACTCAAATACGGGTACCTACTAAAAATAACGTCTCAGTAGTAAAATCTGGCGGAGTAATAAATAAAAATCCATCACTCTATTCATATATATATATATATATATATATATATATATATATATATATATATATATATATATATATATAAATCAATCACTCTCTTCATATATATATATATATATATATATATATATATATATATATATATATATATATATATATATATATATATATATATCCGATGCAATTAGAACGAAAATAATATATAGATTCTAACGTTCACAGCATGAATCGAAAAGAGCGCTCAATATTGATAGTAGAGCAATAATTATTTATTATAAGTTTTTCATATAGACAAAAACAGTTTACTCATATACGAAGATGCAACTGGTGAGAACAATTATTCATAACCATTTTTGGTTTTCACCAGTAGAGCTGCAATTGAAATGCACCGAAACGAAATTATATATATATATATATATATATATATATATATATATATATATATATACATATATATATATATATATATATGAAGAAATATAGTCTTAAAGTGTGCCATATTTATGGGATAAAGTGCTCAATATCAGAGACAGAGGGTGTGTAAATATAAAAGTGAACATAGAAGTCAACACTTAGAGGCGACAGTCTGTTTCATGCTAGATGCAATGGACAGGCCGCCTGATGATTGCGTCTAGCATGAAACAGGCTGTCGCCTCTAAGTGTTGACTTCTATGTTCATTTTTATATATATATATATATATATATATATATATATATATATATATATATATATATATATTATGATTATTAATCATAACAGACAATGAGTGTGTATTATGTCTGATCATGAGCCGTTCTAATGTTTGAATGTTTCCCTTAATTTCTAGTAAAAATAATGACAATAATTTGGATATTTTTATGAAGTTGGTCCTAAGCAATATATATAGTAATTTATATATATATATATATATATATATATATATATATATATATATATATATATATATATATATATATATATATATATATATATATATATATGTATATATGACAATGTGGAAAAAGTTTTCTTGTAACGCGTTTCGTCTTTTAGCACTTCATTGGTGTAAACTTATGTTGGTGCGACCACACATGCGCACGAATGAGGGATGCTGGGAATTTTAAAATTTTTCTTTTTTTTTTTTTATCTAGCCGATTTCATTTAGATTGTTTTTCTTTCCATCAGTTTTTTTACTAGATATCTCGCACACTGTGCTATTAGAAGATTTGCCAGGAATTGTGAAATTTTGCCAGACCCAGGGCGCAAATTTTACTCTGAATGAACTTTCGATCAAAACAATCTCTAGATAATTTTGTCGTAGCGAATTGTTCTCTCCTTTGATCTGAGTAGCATTTTTATGTTCTTAGCTCCCCTCGTTCGTGCCCATGTACAGTCTGACCCACACAAAAGATTTAGTCCGCTGAAGTCCTAAATGAGTCACAAGAAAACTTTTATATATCAGGAACAATATTAGAGATAACCCTTAATATGTTTCCTGATATATTAGAATATATATTGTTTTCTCATATATATATATATGTGTGTGTGTGTGTGTGTGTGTGTGTGTGTGTGTGTGTGTGTGTGTGTGTGTGTGTGTGTTCGTATTATACGCATCTTTATTGCGCACCAGAATGCTTCATCAGTGATGTCTATTCTTGGGTCATAGAAGATTTTGGGCCTCCATGACAGCAGCCTTTCTCTCCCAAGGGCCCCACCAAGAACGATCATTTTTCGACTACCATTTTGGCATCGCTTCCGCATGATTGTCAAAATTGTGAATAATATTTTTGCCTACTCAGATAGGATACTTTTATTCAACCCTATGTCTGCACTGACCAATCGGGATTTGATTCTTTTTTTTCTTGTTTTTTTCTTGTTTTTTTTTTTACTATTAATGTTTTGACCAATCAGAGTGTTGGATTCCATTTTGCACTTAACGTTACTTGAAGAACTCATTCTGAATGGCAATTATCGTTTCTAGTCAATGAGATAGTGATATTGTAGGTTGAGTTTTTTGATACATCAATCGTCAGGGCCCAGACAAGAACAATTGGATTAATTATCACAAAATAGATATTTCTTTCATTTATATTTTATAGAATATATATTTTATTTCATTTTATTTTTTTTAAAAATAATAAGATATTTTAAAGCACATATAATAAGCATTTATTAATAACAAAATATAAAAAAGCACATAGAAATTAAATTATGAGGTGAAGTAGAATAAATATTTAGTGATTTACCAATATGTCTAAATGGACTTACTGACTTCACGCGATCACACACACACACTATATATATATATATATATATATATATATATATATATATATATATATATATATATATATATATTGTTATAGGCAATTGATGTTAGATTTTAATTCCATTAAAAATTTAGACAGTTCTTGGAGTAGTTACTTTATATTTTTCTTCATTAGCCATAAGTGTAAAATGACGAATGATGAAATAGTTAAAGATAATTACCTACACACACACACACACACACATACGCATATATATATAGACATTGATAAATAAATATATATATATATATATATACATATATATATATATATATATATATATATATATATATATATATATATATATATATATATGTTTAATTATTTATTTATTTTAATCATTTCTCACCAATCAAGGCAATAAAGCCACTAAGACGTAAGAGGGTTAAAGAGAATTTGGGAAAAACACTATTGAGGAGAAAGAACAATAAAATAGTAAGAAATAAGATAGAAGATAACGATTGACATTGCATTTAAATTTTTCAAGATCAAAGTTTACTAGGAAGCAAGAATTTAGTTTATATAGCAGACGGTGAACTTGTATGAGGCCACTTTCACCGACTGCTATCTAAACTAAATTCAAAAATTCTGAGACAGGCTAGTGCTGATGAAGAGTGCCATATAGCAGAGCTAGTCTGAAATAGACTATACCCACATGAGGTAGTTTTTGATTTTTGCTGTATAATATACATATATATATATATATATATATAAGTAAAAGTTTGTCACTTAGCTGATTGATGTTCCTTCCCGCATCCCGACTCCAGAGTTTCGTAGACGGACCTGCCCGTCCACTCTTCAGTGGGTATCAGCAATTTACTGCTTATATTTCTCGATTTATTTTTTATGCAATTATCATTAGTGTAAATTTTTTTCCGTGTTGTTTACGTTCCGTATTGTTTTTTTTCCGTATTGCTTGTGTTCGTGTCTGCGTTTGTATTTATATTATGTCTCCATTCCTCCAAGCAGTGTTGATTTGTCGCTATTTCAGAACCTCACCTGTAGTTGGTTTTTGCGATAGGGACCAATCCTATCATGAGAAAATGTAATCGGATGACATTGCCTTTTCTACTGTTTGAATTCAGATATCTCCTTCACTAAGATTGGTTAGTCTACAAAGTATGATTTTTCCGAGAGTTATAATGCGAAGTGAACAACAACAACGTCGTCTAAAATTAGAATTCGGCCTGCCGACCCCATTTTCCGCGCTGATAACCCAACTTGAAATGAAAGAAACTGTCCACTTTGAAGAATATGGATATCACTAAATGCCGGTTAGTACCACAATTACGGCACGCTTATTCATTTCCTGTCTCGAATTGGAAGCTGCTGTTGCCTGAAATAGCTTCCAATAAAAATGGGAATGTTGTTGCATATTGGGCTGTATAACGTTAAAGTAAGTAATATTTATGGCCTTCTCAAGATGTGTTCTCAATTATCTGTTGTATCATCATTACCGGCAGTAACAGCCATTTTTAGTCTGCTGCTGGATAAAGAACTTCCTAGTATCCTTCTACGACAACGGTTACTGCAATGTCTTGCCAAGAAAACTGTTTATTTCAATTGCGTTGCTTTCACTTTGGTCTTCTACTTCGTACTATTTGGGCACTAATCAAACACCTTTATTACTGTGTACCGCCCACTTCCATTTTATTTAAGGTTCCATGTACACTATAGGCCAGTAGTTTATTAAACAGCATATTTGCGTTTAAATTAACTATTCAACTTTGCTTGATGGCCGAGAGTTCTAAAGCTCTTCGTATCTAACAAGGGTTCCCCCTAGCCAGCTATATTTTTCTTTAATAAGATTTCTTGAATATCCAAGCCGGTAGACGAAAATTGATAAATATACTATTTAATAAGCAAACAGATCGTCTACACAAATATGGGTATCCACTAAAATAACGTTTAAGTAATAAACGTTGGGTTAATAAATAAAAAGCACTATCACTTCTTTATAAATTGCTTTGTTCACTATTGGTTACGAATAGGAGCAGTTATGTTTATTTCGAGAGTCAGGGAAAATTTTACGTTTTGAGTCATTATTCAACTTTGCCTGATAATTGACGTACTTCGTGGTCGAGAGGTCAAAAGAACATCGACTATAACGATGGATTTTTCTTGCCCATGGAGATGAAGGTTCGAATCCTTCCGGCAGAATATATTTCTCTTTAATAAGATCTCTTGAATATTCAGGCCGGTAGATGAAAATACATATATTCTTAAGAAATAAACGGAGCCTCGACTCAAATAAGTAATAAAGTATGTTGCTTACATTATTCGGACTGTTATCCTCATCTTTATTGCCATATTCACAACGTTTCGTCCGTTGTACGCTTCGGCCTACTTCAGGTGATTGGAATTTCGAACCAACCCTTTATACAACGGCCTAAACGTTGTGAATATGGCAATGAAGACACAAATAAATAAACAAACAAACGACTTCCGGTAAAATATCTGCCAAAAATGACTACCCACAATGCACCACTGACCCGTATATATAAATAGCCGAGAAAAATAACAACACTCGTGACCCGACGATTGCATCTAGCATGAAACAGACTGTCGCCTCTAAGTGTTGACTTCTATGTTCACTTTTATATTTACACACACTCTATCTCTGATATTGAGCACTTTATCCCATAAATATAGCACACTTTAAGACTATATTTCTTCATATATATATATATATATATATATATATATATACTTTAAAAAACTTGTAAAACGTTACATGATCTATGTTTTTAGAGGAAAAATTCCATATTATAAATTGAACTAACAAAAAAGCTCTGTTCAACCAAATAAATGAATTAACTGTGTTACGCCGACATTGTCTGTCTTTTACCTTAAAATATAGTTAAAAAAATTTTAAAATAATAACGTATTACAATTTTATAGCCATTGTTTTATTAGTATATCTAAGTGCCAGGTTATCGTGAGGACCACACAATGCACACAAATGGAAGTAGATCTAAGAACACACAGGGGTCATTAAAAGATAAGAATATAGATATCTTTCCTCGCACTTTAAAAGATAATAATAATCTTTTCCTTGCCCTTTCTTTAATTGCTTTATTAACCTAAAAGCAGAAGAACTTTCGCACCACCAGTCCAAGAAAGACATTTGTGTCACTACCACACAAAAAAGAGAATGTTTAACATCGAAAAACATAAGGAAAATTAATTCATTTTAGTAATATCTGGAAATATCCACTCTTTGCCTGAAGAAGGTCGCGAGACCCGAAACACGTGTTGCAAAATTATGGAAAATAAAGCATAATATTTTTTTTTTAAATCCACATTATCACCAAAAACGTTTGCGGTTTCTCTTTTCTTTTTTAAAATATACACTTTTCTCTCGTTGGAACAACTATCACCTCTTGCCTATATATATATATATATATATATATATATATATATATATATATATATATATATATATATATATATATATATATATACCCAACTGTGGGATTGGTATATACGGAGTAAATTCCAATAACCAACAATTATTATTCTTTAAAGAGTGCTCAATACAGAGTAGAGCAGATACAAAATGGCTATTTTTGTAGTGATTTTATAACATATTTATGTTATAATATTTAAATAAATGATTATATATACATATATATATATATATATATATATATATATATATATATATATATATATATATATATATATGACACGGTGGAGTAGTAGATAGTGGCTCGAATTGGGAATCGGGGAGCCGACTTCGAATTCGAATTCCAGTCGAATCCATTACATTCACTTCCGCGCTATTTCCCCTAGGAAAGGTATTAATCCTCTTCTTCTCCCTCCAGCTATGGGTAAATAGCAGGGTAAACTGCGTTCTATGGCCTTGGATGGCAACTGGTCTAGGAGAAAGACAACTCTGAATTCAAGACCCGCGGAGTGTCGTTTGAGGACCTTGTGGCATGTGGTGCACCAGGTCTCTGTATTCTGCCCTTCCAAAAGTGTGGATGGTTGTACACAAGGCCTTCGCCACTATAATCAAATCATATGTGCTGGTGTCTGGGCTGTCGGTTCCTAGGAACTGAGCTGCTTGACCCTCATGCGTCGAATACGACGGGAGAGTCCACCATATATATATATATATATATATATATATATATATATATATAGATAGATAGATATATAGATATATAGAGAGAGGGAGAGAGAGAGATCGTGTGATCATTTGTATATGTCTGTGCTAAATATGAATGAAGCAAAAACCGAAGTATACAAACGGAATTTAAAGACGAGTAGGCGGTTAATTTTCAAGCATGGGCCTGGCTAAATAAAGAACTTTTTATTAACGTTTGCCATTCATTTTGTCGCGGTGTTAGCAATTTATTCATGAACAACTTGAGAAAAGCAAAACTGCTTTTGAGACATTTTCATGATCCACTAATCATTTCCGTCGAGATAAACGTGAATAATTAGGTAGATGTTTCTTTATGATGATTTCGTTGTTGCAAGGAACTTTTTTAAAAGCAATTATTATATTTCCGTAATGTTATATTTTTTAAGAAACTTGTCGCCGAATAAAAAGAAGACTTTTTTTTTGTATTTTGTTTTCAGGAATAGCAAAGAGAGAAAAATACTGGTTCATCCATTGATAATTTGTTTGGTAAAGGGAAGAGAAAAAACGTTTGACTTTAAATGATTTCTTCAAAGAACTTTTTTGGGGAAACATTCTTTTTTTAAACTCTTCAATGACTTCAAGTGTTAAATGTACTGATGTCGTCAAGTTGGCTTTTGATCTCATCTCGATGCACAATAAATAGTAGATGAATTGTTTTTTGTATCTTCGATGTTAGATAAAAGATATAAAGTTATGAATATTAGATATACGCAGTGTTAGATTCTGTTACGCAAAGCACTGTTTTCACAACATAATTGGTTTTAACCTACCGATATTGTTAAAGTTTATTTGCTGTTTTTGGTGGGGGCTTATAAATATGATAAGCTTTTATTTTTAAGACAAATATAACATGGATATTTCAAATTCTAATAAAATAATAACTCTTTTTTAAGGCATCTGTCTATATTTCTGAGATGAGGTATTATGTACATTATTTATATTATTCGGACTACTGTCCTCCTCTTTGTCGCCATATTTATTACAACGTTTCTGCCTTTGTACGCTACGGCCTTTTTCAGGTGGTTGGAATGTCGAACTGAACCCTTTATTTCGCTCACTGGGGTAGACTGTTCTTGTTCCACGTGCCATGTTTAATGGATGTCAGTTATCAGTTATCTCCTGTTCATTTCCCTCTGAAAGTTCTCAGTTGCCTTAACCGGGTATTGATCTCACACTCTTTGGGTCATTGCAATATGAGCACTGGTAAAAATTGTTACTGAAGACATT
>OZ038503.1:3569444-3794444 GCA_964036315.1 Acanthosepion esculentum
CATTCTCCATAAAAACATTTGATGAGCTTGGAAGACCTGCAGCACTTTCGCTGAGTTGGCACGGGACAGGGATGTTTGGAGATGACCGATAAGAGTTTTTTTTGCAGGGTTGCAGAAGATGAGAAATCAAACTGATTTGCAATGGGCCTTCATGTCGAAACAGTTCTGATGATGATACAGATATTGGATTTTAAGTAAATTCTTCTATTTTTATTTATTTATTTTTATATTCTTTTACGGAGTACATATCCTACACACACACACACACACACACACACATATATATATATATATATATATATATATATATATATATATATATATATATATATACATACATACATATATATACATATATATATGTATATGTATATATATGTATATGTATATATATATATATGTATATATATACATATATATATATATACATATATATATGTATATATATATATATATATATATATGTATATGTATATATATATATGTATGTATATATATATATGATATAACGATATATTATTTTGTATAATTTTATATATCAACAAAGAGTATTTAGATATATATATATATATATATATATATATATATATATATATATATATATATATATATATATATAAATATATATATATATATATATATATATATATATATATATATATACTTCAATTTCAGTATTTTAATTGATTTATTTGAATTATTATTTTTAGCTGCCTATATTATTTTTTCGGTCCCAAAGCGCATGTAAAATTTATGTTTTTAACTGTAAACGATTTGATATTATCAACAAAAACCTTTTTAATGCTTTTAAATTGTTTCAATGATTTGCACAGGCCAATACATCAAATGACAATAATCGGGTAAAATATTTATTTTAATGGCCTTAGTTTCGTTTCTGCGCTCAGCTGGAAATTCAGCACATTTCTGCAAAAGCCATTTTTCCAATTTGGAAGATACAGATAAGTTACAAACCTCTCCTAATAAGGGGCAACTGAAAGCAGTGCTTGCTTATTTGAGTGGAAAACTGCTGGGATAACATTTACTTTTAATGCTCACATAGTGAAATAAGGACATGAAAATAGGCAATTTTGAAGATATTAAAATATCCAGTCTGTTTCAAACACTTCTGATAAACCTATAGTAGTAATCAATACAGTTATTGCATATAACTGAATATATTTGTAAATGAGAGAAAAAATAAAATAAGTTCTTTATCTAGTATACTGTTTAAGAAACTTTCAAATGACACATCATCTTTTTCATAGCATTGACGGTTCAGATCTGTTTACATATTATTACATCTACAGAAAACACAACCCTAGTCTTTATCATTCCAAGAGACAGATTAAAACAAAAATTAAGCGAAATCTGGTCTGGCGCTACTGAATCTTCACTTTCCAACCCTGTTCGTGTTCAAAAACGTTTACGCAGTTTTTTAGGGGAAAACTTATTTTCCATTCTGCAGCCTCTTTCCCCACAGACGCAAAATCGTAAGCTGATCACTACTGCATCGCTATTTCTCTGACAAACGTACAGAGCTCTCCATTCCTTAGTTCCACCAGTTCAGACCTTTAGAGCAGGAGACGCTATCGATTTGCCTCCGTTTACTCCATGTTGAAACTTCTACTCATACAGAATTATCACCTTGTGTGACATCTATTCCGTCGGTACTTCTTTAAATACTTCAATCTTGATCGCTTCATGTCAAGGGTCAATTATTATCTATCCCTCATATCCTCCTCATGCTTATTTCCTACCAACTTCTCTTCTATTCATATCACACACCTCATTCATCGTTGCCATTTCGATTGTAACTCTCTAGTTTTAGAGGTTAATTAGACCCGTATTGGGTGAAAATTAGTAAAACAAATAATTTACAAAATTTATAGGCTCTAGATGTCAAAGTAGCAGTAAAAAGTTGAAAAAAGTTTATGAATTTTACGAGTTTCAAAGATTTTTTTTTAATTTCAAAACTATTTTTTTAGTCTCTTATTTCCGCCTACAATCTGACCTTTCACAAATGGTTCTTGATAAATTGCCACCAAGTCAAACGAAACAAGTAACACAGTCCTACGCACCTCCCAGGAGAAAAAGTTTTTTTTAAAGCATATAAAAATAATACATCTTACTGGGAGCAAGTCACAATTGAGAAAAGAAACGGCACATAGTACAGGGACAAAAATTCTGACATAGAAGGCTTGTAAACCAAAATAAGGAAGAGACCGTTACAGGATGCTAACGGTCCACCTCAGGAAGAGGTAATGGACACGATTCTCGATACATTTGATATAAAAAGACCGCAAACAATGCCAGAACCAAGAAAATCTTCCAGAAAAAGAAAGTTCACAGAACCTTTGGAAATAGATCCAAAGAAAAAAGATATTAAAAACCCCTGCTACGCAAAAGCTCCGGAAGGGGGTGTTATGGAAACTTACCCATAATAATAATGGACTATTCCGGACATTATAAATACTGCGCCTCAAGAGGGAGCAGCAGACAGCAGTCAGTTCAGTTCAGAGTCAGTGACAGTCAGACATTGGAATAGTGATACTTGTCGAGACAACATAGTTCACTCTAACCAAATCTGATATTCATTGCTAATACTTCTACTTCTTTGTACATATTTCTGTTTGTAATATATCTGTGTTATTCCATACCTGTGTTCGAGTTATTCTTCATTGGTTCTACCTTGGACCATCACCGTGATACAAGGAACTTGGATCATAACAGCTCTAGTTTAACAAAATCAGCATGCTGGGTCTCTGTAATATAAGATGCCAACCAGCATCCCTTACACTGGACCTTCTTCTTTGTACGTTTTCACAATCCCGAAACTTATCTGAACATACGTCACCATCTAAAGCTCAGACGAAGCAAAAATATGAAAGTTACAATATAACAAGATGCCCAAGAAAAGATGACAGAAAGTTATATTTATAATAGTTTTATTTATTATATTTTATTACATTTCCCTTAAGCAAATCATATCTTGTCAAAATGAGTTTCGTTCATCAGGTAATTGCAATATATATGCATTTATATGTACAGGCTAATTGAAAAGGAACTCCCTATTTTAAAATTACTTATAATTTATTTATTAACTCTAATCTTTACAAGAAATGGATATGAGAGGAAGGCGTTTAGCAAGAGGTTTTATTTAAAATCGATATGGACATATCATTTCGCTATCCGGATTCTCGAGTCGCCCAGGAATCCGGTCAACTGATTTCATCGGGAACTCTTGTGGTATGGAAGACATAACTTCTTGTATTCGACCTTCAAGTTATTCCAAAGTCTTAGTTTGGTATAGTAGACTTGCTCGTTTAACCAACCACCCCCGCCAAAAAAAAGTCACAGGGTGTTAAGTCAGAACTCCTGGCTGTCCACTTATACATAAATTAGAGAGTTACTTTTCAATCACACTGTATATATCGAACGCCTATCAAGCACAATAATTTAAAATTTCGTCTTGCAGACCAGTTCGCTTATTTGGTCAGTTTGATTTTCAGTTCCTGTTTACCTACTATGGGTTGGAACAGATTAATCCAAGATACTTGAATAACATCACACACAAACACACACACACATACATATATATATATATATATATATATATATATATATATATATATATATATATATATATGTGCCTTTAAAACCGTAAATTTAAAAAAATAAGTTACTCCAAAATTCGCTTGACGAGGAAATGGAACTAATGTCTTTAGTTTAATAACAAAATTAAATTCGAAGGCTTTAGCTTCCATTTTATGAAACATGGTTATCACTGTGTAGCGAAAAAAACATAATTTAAATCAATTAATTTATAATATTAATCCTCTGTAAATTTACATTGAGCACTATTGTGTAAAAATAAAAATATCTATAAGAACACCGGATTTTATATCTTACTGTTCTTTCTTTTTATTTACATATGCATATATATATATATATATATATATATATATATATATATATATATATATATATATATATATATATTTGCAGGTGATGTAATCTAATATTATACATTCATTTTCAACATTCGTCATAGTTAACATGTATTTATAGTTTTTTATCCAATACACCCTTTTCACCATAAATCAGGATGTAATCCCCCCGCATTTACAAGATTATCTGACTCAAAAGGTGCATTCCAAATAATATGCATGTTTTATTTACTATCTTCTTTCCTATCCAACACATCTACATTTTCATGGATTATTTTTATAGAGAAGTTTCCCAAATTAAATAGCAATAGAAAATGTTGATGGATCTTGAAACTTTAATCCATGTACAGTAATTAGTTTTGGTTCATAACTAATTCTTAAATAAAGAAACTGAAGCAGACTTCAATAGACAAAAAGGTTCAATAGAATGACAGGGTATTGTAATTAAATAAACAGAATTCTATAATTAGAAAAAAAATAAGATTCCCACCCTGACATCCTCACTGGTGAAATTGTCTACCTGGTTTAAAACGCATGCATTAATAAAATCAATTTTATTAAATTTACACTTAAATCACGCTAACATTTCAAGAATAAAATATTCGCACAGATGCCATAAAATATACACAGGGTGTCCACAAAATCAGGGGAAACTAAACAATTATAAAAGGTAAAAACTGATACACACATAATCACTAATGCTATAAAAGGTATATGCAGATGACGTCTATAAAACCAGTGAAGAAAAATCAAGATAGAAGTTTTTAAAAAATGAAATATAATTCCACATTATTCCATTCCCCAAACATTCTGATGAAGCTAAATTAAAAGCCAAACATGTAAATTTATACAGATTTTCCTACTTGTTCCTTATTAAATTATTCTATCGGATTAAATCCATATATTCAACCAACATGCACACAAACACACACACACACGAACACCCATAAACACGCATAAATACATACCCATATTATATATATATATATATATATATATATATATATATATATATATATATATATATATATATATATATATATGATAAAAATATAGTTTAGGCTAAGCTGTAATTTATAGGTCGTCAATATCAGAGATAATGCGTATGTAAATATAAAAGTCGACACTGAGGTAAACCCCCAAGAGGCTTGAAGATTGGTTTCAAACATGAAACAATCTCCGCTCGGTATACATACGGTTACGGGCAGAATTATTCACCCCATCTCTCTGAATATTTGCATATGTTCTAATGAAATGTGAATATCTGCAAGTACTTACTGAATTTATCATAAATAGTTGATTCTGTATTTAGCTTTGAGTAATTAGTGAAATTTCAATTTATTATATTCATAGTTATGGATTTTTTCTAAAAATTGGTGCAGTCCCAAATTATTCGCCCCACTTCTGGAAATTATGAATATTATACTATGACAATTGTAATATATTATTCTTAATTTTGCATTTAATACAAACATCTTTTGAAAATGAAATAGTATTGACCAGATTCTGTAACATTCTAAAAGGTAATGAAGAAAATATGTGAGTGCTACTTACCACGATAACTGATTCGTTCTATAACCATGACGAACTTGACAAGAAACTCTGAAAAAAAGAAAGTTGATGCGTACAAACAAGGTGTTCGATATACAACACTTTCCAAGCGTTTATTCCAATATCGACAATTCGTAGCATTATCAAGAAATACAGCGAAACTCATTGTGTTGAGAATATATTAAGGACTGAGAGAAAACTTTATTTGTTAGAGAATAAAAAGGAAAATTGTTAGAGGTGTCTCGAAGAATTACTTAATGATAAAAGACATGTAAAGACATTAGGGTTGAATGTATCAACGGAGACAGTCACTAGATGCTTTCATCGAGCAAGACTTCGAGCTTGTCGCCCAAAGAAAACTTCCTTGCTTAACGCTAAACACCTAAAATGCAGATTAGATTATGCTAGAAGCCATCTACAGCATGGGAGTAAATATTGGAACTTTGTTTTATGACCAAGAAATACTCTCCTGATAATTAAGCATGGTGGTGGCAGCATTCTGCTCTGAAGATGTTTTGTTGCTACTGTAGAAGGAGAACTACGGAGAGTACGGTGTACCATAGTATTTAGCTATCCTTGAAAATAATATAAAGCAAAATGCATCACACGACGTTCCAACATGACAATGATCCGACTCACACGGTACAAATTGTTGCAAAATCCTAAGATGACAGCAGAATTTGGCTACTAGAGTAACTCGCGCAAGGTTTTGGACTAAACCCTATTGAAAATCTATGGGTATATTTGAAGAAAAAAATAGGAGAAATAAGTCGTTCGAATTTGAAGGAACTAGAGGCTACTGCTGAAGAAGAATGGAGCAAAATACCTATAAGAGTGTCTGGTGATCTTGTAAAGATCTATCAAAAATGATTAAAGGCAATAATCAAGAATAAATAATAAATGTCTAAAAATGTTAGAGTTATGATTTAAATGTAAAGTTAAGCGCCGTGAAAGCGAGTTTGTGGTGTGACCAACGTAAATATTATTTAATCCATTGGAGATGCAATCTCCCAAAGGGCACTTGAATTTGTAAACTATGTTGGTTTTGGCAAATCGCTAACGGGGAGGGGGAAGAATCATTGCGAATAGTTAAGTTGGATATACCAGATTTAGTGAAGCATATGATTAACCTAATTTTTTTGCCAGGATCTGTTGTAGTTATATTAGTATTTAGTAGTTGTTTGTTTTTAGCATATTTTCATCTTGTTTATAATTAGTATGCATTTGACTAAGATAAAAGAGATTAATAAATAGATGTTACATTCAAATGGAAATGACCATTGTGAACGCCGGCGCTCGCACACACACACACACACACATATATATATATATACTCAGTTGTAGATATGCGTTTGCTGTTGTATGGATCGCTTTTGCGATAATCAGACAAATTGTTTGATGATTGCATAAGCGTGAAACCCACGGTTACAAACTCATATCTATACAACTGAACATGTTAGCTCTATCACAGATATTGAGCACATTCCACTAAGCACTATTATATATATATATATATATATATATATATATATATATATATATATATATATATATATATATATATATGTATATATTTATATATATATATATATATATATATATAAGAAAAATCAAGACAAAAGATTTTTCTTTTAGTCATATTGTCTTTACAAATATATTTATATCTGAATTTTTAGACATATGTACGCACACACACACACACACACACACACACACACATATATATATATATATATATATATATATATATATATATTCGTGTGTGTAATTAAATGGAAGATTCGGATAAAATGAACGAATAAAATTCTGCCTCCATCACTTCCTTTTCTATTCTCATTTCGAGAATAAATTCAAATTTCATTTTCAGAAGAGGGCTAAACATCAATTACCTCCCGTCAGATCAATCGATCTTTCTATTCCTAGCTGGCATATGTTGTGAGTAAAGCTCCAAGCATCTAAGCCCGTTTCTGATTCGCCTCTTCTTCCCTTGTTCTGCGTCAGTTCTCAAGGAAGGCGCCATTGTGTCTGTGGACCCTTGCCAGGACGCTAGTATCTCCAAGCAATTCGAATCCCGACCCAACCGTCCTGCCTCCTGCATAATCATACAAGGTAGCGATGGGAACATGGTTTACATAGCGTATATTTGTGAGCGAAGAGACCAGTGGTAGAAAATAAGGCCGCGAAGTAGAAAGATGGATTTGGAATCAATGCTGAGAAGTGTCCTAGAACCTTACCCCGCAAAAGAAAACTCTATAAAGCAAAAACAGTATATGCACTTAATAGATAGATAGATAGATAGATAGATAGATAGATAGATAGATAGATAGATAGATAAATATTGAAAAGAATTAGATAGATAGATAGATATTGAAAAGAATTAGATAGATAGATAGATAGATAGATAGATAGATAGATAGATAGATAGATAGATAGATAGATAAATATTGAAAAGAATTCGATAGATAGATAGATAGATAGATAGATATTGAAAAGAATTAGATAGATAGATAGATAGATAGATAGATAGATAGATAGATATTGAAAAGAATTAGATAGATAGATAGATAGATAGATAGATAGATAGATAGATAGATAGATAGATAGATAGATAGATAGACGTAGGCGAATCAATACGTCTGTAATCTGAAAGGGCGTTAGAAGCTGAATTTTAATCTGAAATGTTAACTATACAAGGGTTGATCCTTATCTATGTTCGCTACCGAATTAGAAGAGGAGAATTTCATTTTCCTTAGAAGCAAACGAAAAAGTGCTGAACTGTAATATCAGTCCTCCTATATGCAATCGATGCTGGAGACGATGAGCGGAATCCAGGCAGTGTTCATGTGGTTCCAGAGAAGCAGGCTTAGAATAACAGAACATGTGTGCAACAATAAGTTTTAAGGAAAATAAGTAAAAAAAAAGACACTTTTACTTAAAATAGTTGGATATATTGTAAGGGAAAGGGGCTTGGCGAATATAACACTTACAGGATATACTGAAAGAAATATTTTGTTTTCTACAGCTTATCAGCATTTTGCAGGTTAGTTGAAACTAGAAAATATTATTTTATATTGTAAGAATTTTTTTAGAGATAATAATGATTTTAGTGGCACAAGTCTTACTAATTAACCCATAGGTTAGATGAGGTAGATTAATACGTACCTTCTTTTTGGTTATTTACGCGTAGGTGAATATACCGAACACGACTGGAATTGGAACTCAGATCTCCGTTTAACAATTCCGAGTCGTTATCCATTGCACCACCCGCACATCCAAGCTTACAGCACCTGGTATTCCCGAGCGGTCACCTATCTAGGTACTAACCATACTCGATGTTGCTTAACTTTGGTGGTCGTACAGGATCCAGTGTTTCAACGTATATGGCCTGAAGGCAAGAAAGAGAAAAAAGAGTATAACCTACCCAAGGAATTTGTGTAAACAGAAACTGGGGTGAGAGATCAACTTTGCTAAAGGGTAGGAACCTGTGTGGAAACAGGATCGCCTATGGTCTGACGAGATGCAGTATAAACATTTAAGTATTTGTCAATGAAAGGGGTTTATGTTAATAGAAGCATTTGTTATGTAAAGTAAATGCCTTTTTTTTCATCAGTCGACTATAAAAATTAGTGGATTTAGTACAAGTCTATTCAAAACGATATTTTGGGACCTATTTAAAAAATGGAAACTTAAAAAACTCTATGAACAGTCTTATGTCCGATCAACTTCAGTAGGTTTCTGTTGTGGATTCCGAGATGAAATCCGATATCAATAAATAACAAACGCCAGGAATAGATAAGGAAAATAAATGTATTAACGTAATTATACAAACTGGTAATACGGGTTAGTAGATGCAGGAATGCGGGTTAGTAGCAATAATATATATACAGTCTTGGTATTGAAGTATCGTGTACTGACTTCTCGACTGTCTTAACGTCCTCTTGGGTATTTACTGGTGGTAGTATATGTATACCTCGGTTGAGTCCATTTGTGTGAAAACAGTTTCTAAGATTTTGATTCCTTTAAACTGAAAAATAAATTCAGTTTTTTAAATGTGTCATATTTCAAATATTGTTCAAAACATAAAAGTTTAAGTGTAGGTAAACAAATGTCTCATCCTCTCGTTCTGTGTATGGCGATAAGCTATATCCGGCGTCGAAACGGGAGATTGGAAGATTTGAGGACCGTCGAACAACCTGTTAAATGCTGTCGCCCCCCGGTCCACCCTGACACGGGAAGGGAACACTTGTTAGGTTCCTAGCGATGGTCAAATAGCGAACCCCAAAACCAAAAACCAACAATATATTTTTTATAATAAAATGAGCAGTAATAAATTTATATTTCAAAATAATAATCACTGCAACATTAAAAAATATAAAAATATATTTTTGTAGTAAAATTGCCAAAAATAAATTTTAAGATCTACAAACTATATATGTAAAAAAACATACATTTACTTTAAAAGTATAAAATTATATACAAAATATTTAGATTTCGACATTAAATGACCCATAGAGATGTTGATATACCGCTATACCACACCGATAAGTACCTGACTCCTCCTGATATTCTCTACCTTTACATGAGCCAGATGATACCAAAAATGGTGTACTGTTGTCATATTTTGGCGGGAGCTGCCCAGACTTTACTCTCTGGCCTTGATAGAGTCCAAAAGCGTCTCTGAGCCCGTGTGGGTGGCGAATTATTCTCCACCCTCCAACCTTTCTCTCCCACAGGCGGGATGTGGCAAGCTTCTCGCTGCTCTACCGCTACTTCCACGGAAAGTGCACGGACGAACAATATTCCAAGTCAAACAAGGACACACCCTGCCACTTGCATAGTAGCAAGTCATCACATCCGTACCCCAGCAAGTTCTCCTCGAACAGCTTCTTCGCGCGAACCACTACCCTTTAGAGCAGGCACCCAAGAGGATATTTCCCCGAGCACTACAATCTGAACCTGTTAATATCTAGAACTAACCCTCCTATCCGCATAAACTGCCCCTTAACGTAACCGACTACCTGGAGTGGCCCCCGGGCCTTGTACATGGAGGAGCTTACTGTAAAAAATTCAATTGACCAACCCATCTGCAAACTAAATTGGGCTTTTCGTGCTGCTTAAAAGAAAACAAAGCGCTTTTCCCTAAATATCTGCCATAAATTAATGCTTACAGCGTGTATTTAGCCAACTCTATGTTGCTTAACATGGTTCCTCTATCACTGCAGTCAGTGAATATCGAACTCACTACACATTATAGCTTGTTAATCATCACTCTGTCTCAGATATTGTCTCTTAATACTTCGCTTGCCTTCTGGAAGGTATTTCTCGCAATTCTAATGAGACTTCAGAATTCAGTGTCAGATTTCCTAACGTCTATTATAACATTTCCTAGATCATTACATTTCGTAGCTTAATCTGTCCCTCATGTTAAAGAGGATACCTTCTGTTGTAATCGAGTTGATAGTTAGTCCTTTCTTATTGTTTTCCTTTACTACCTTGTCTGGGTGTTACTACAGTTTTCTTTCATTGTCATCCTTCAACAAGTATATATATATATATATATATATATATATATATATATATATATATATATATATATATATGAAGAAATATAGTATTAAAGTGTGCTATATTTATGGGATAAAGTGCTCAATATCAGAGATAGAGCGTGTGTAAATATAAAAGTGGACATGGAAGTCAGCACTTAGAGGCGACAGTCTGTTTCATGCTAGTGCAATGGACAGGCCTCTAAGTGCTGACTTCCATGTCCACTTTTATATTTATATATATATATATATATATATATATATATATATATATATATATATATATAAAGGGGTTGTACAAAATAATTGAAACACTTGTTAAATTCAAAGAAAATTTATTTAATATGGTGTGGTCCTCCTTTAGCCTCAAATACAGCTTTAATATGTCTAGGAATGGAATCATACAGCTTCCTGACTTCATCCAGAGGGATTTTCAGCCATTCTTCCATTAACACCTGGAGGATAGCGGCTCCTAACTTGCCGCCCCAAAATGCACCACAAATGTTCAATAATATTGATATCTGGAGATTAGGGAGACCACTCCATGTGTTGTAGCTCACTTTCATGCTCTTCATACCAATTCTTAACCACTCAAGCGGTATGTATCGGAGCGTTATCGTCTTGGAAGATGCAGTCACCATCAGGGAATATTTGTGCCACTGGATGAACATGATCTCCTAAAATGTTCAGGTAATCTTTGCTGTTGATTCTACCACGTAGGGCAACTATTGGACCGAGACATTTCCATGATATGCCGGCCCAAACTATCACTGATCCACCTCCATGCTTCACAGTTGGAAGAAGGCAGTCAGGGTTGTAAGCTTCTTTGGGCTGCCTCCACACATAAACTTACCTTGAAGTTGGGAAAAGAGAAAAACTTGACTTGTCTGAGAATATTACTTGCTTCCATTGGTCTGCAGACCAGGCATTGTGATCTTTGCACCACTTCAACCTCTTCTGAATGTTGCGAAAGAAGAGAAGAGATTTCCTTACGGCAGCTCTTCCATCATATCCAGCCTTATGCAGCTCATGACGAACAGTTTTAGTAGAAACTGGACTATTCAGATGATTATTCAACTCAGCAGTCACTTTGACCGCAGTAGTCCGATGATTTATTGCTACATTACGTTTCAATGCACGTCGGTCCCTGTCAGTAAGTTTGCAAGTCCGTCCCAAATTGCTACGGTTGTTAGAGGTTTTGTTCTGTTTCTCGAATTGCGTCTGGGTTCTTGATATGGTAGCTCTTGAAAACCAAACAGTTCAGCAACCTTAGTGATCGAGGCTCCTGCCATGCGAGCTCCTTTTTCGAACTCAGAGAAGTCAAGGATTTAGCTTAAATTTTACTAAATTCTAAAAATAAATAAGACAAAGACATTAAATTAGATAAATAAACGTTTTTACAATAGGTATAACCTGCAATTACGAAGTTTTATTTAAATTTCTTAACATAATAGGTCTTTGAAATATAGGAGTGCAATTTGCACCTGTTCCAATTATTTTGTCCAACCCCTTTATATATATATATATATATATATATATATATATATATATATATATATATATATATATATATTTATATATATATATATATAATCAATACGAAGCTTGAATATATATATATATATATATATATATATATATATATATATATATATATATATATACATATGACATATAATAAAAATCCAAAGTTACCTCATACGAAAATAACTATTTCGCCCCACGAGATTTTACTTATATCTTGTCAACTCAGAGATATGAAAAAATAAAATATATTTGTTTTATCCTAATCCTTATGATTATAAAAACGACATCTCAACTACGTGGAGAGGCTAGTAGGCAAGTAGCAGTGCAGAAACAATCATCGAGCCAGCGCTCCGTGAAGATCGAAAACAGGCACTTTCAAACGCATCCTCACAAACGAAATTCTCAGAACCAAACCAAGGAAGCACTGACTTTTAAACAAAAGAGGCACTGACAACCTTTTTAGATACACCATACCTATATTCTGTAATTCACATTACATTAAGAAAATAAAAATTCTTGTTATGTCAACACATGTCTTGAGTTTTTATTGTAGTTATTGCTGTACGTTTTATACATTTTAATTTCATGTCATTAATATGAAGCCCGTTACACTCATCAAATAATAACAACTAGGAAAAATAATACATCGACACCCAACTTCCCTACCCCGTTACGGTGGGGGTGACCCCGACGTGATTTGTCTGCATGTATTTCTTAATATCTTCATAAATTTATTGTGACAAAATGTATATTGTAATAATAAGAAAATATGTATTGTAATAATGAAGAAAAACGTGTCTATATATTTTATTCACGTCTTGCGGCTTTCAATATTGAAGCTGAAAGACGGGGGGGGTAGATGTCAAAGAATACCAAGAGTAACTAGTCTCTTCATTACTATTTCCCAAGGTTCTGTATATTATCCAGCTTCTCTACTGATGTCATCTTTCGATGAACCAATCTTGTCTAAATGCTGTCCAATGTCGCTGCTGAATGTTAGTCGACTCACATAAACGTCTGTGAGTTACCTCTCTTTTGAGGATCTGAGGTAGACACAAGCGGCCTCGATTGGTGAACGCCTGATGAGTCTTTGTTTGGGGGTTACTTTGAATACCAAAGGGAAGTCGATCAGGGTGGACGTGAAATGTTACACGTGCTTTATGACGTAACCTAAAAGATCTGGCTCTTATCTAACATGAATTTTAAAGCATCATAATCGACAATTGAACTTTATTTCATCACGCTAAACCGGTTATGAAAAGTAAGGTCTGATATTGTTTTAATTCAAAAATGTCAAGGACTTTGAGACCGAAATTAAAATGGTGCCTTAAATTTGTTATAATCTTATTTTATTTCCCCATAATAACATCTGACAACAAAAGGTACAGTTGAATAATAATAGTAATAATTGTGGTAATAAAATAAGTAATTGTTTTCAGCAGTAAAGAATGATGAGTCAAATAAAGCTTCATAAGCTTCTACTTGGAATTGTTGCTATATTGCAGTAATAATAATAATAATAATAATAATAATAATAATAATTGTAGTAATAATATAAGTACATCCCATCTCCCCTCTCGCTTGTTACCATCCAATATAATAAAATAAATGTTTTCAGCAGTAATATCTGACGAGTCAAATAAAGCTTCGTAAACTTCTACTTAGAATTTTTGCTATATTGCAGTAATAATAATAATAATAATAATAATAATAATAAGAAGAAGAAGAAGAAGAAGAAGAAGAAAAAGAAGAAGAATTGTGGTAATAGAATAAGTACATCCCATCTCCCCTCTCGCTTGTAACCATCCAATATAATAAAATAAATGTTTTCATCAGTAAAGTATGATGAGTCAAATAAAACTTCATAAGCTTCTACTTAGAATTGTTGCTATATTGCAGTAATAATAATAATAATAATAATAATAACAATAATAATGATAAAAATGATGATAATAATAATAATGGTAATAATAATAATAATAATAATAATAATAATAATAATAATAATAATAATAATAAAATTGATTGACGTCACTGTTCCAATATTTTTCCGTTTAGCGGTTATCACACTATAAAATCAAACTCGAAGTTCCAGTTCTTGCGCATAAAACGAATTTGCATGGGCATAAAAGATTATTGGAGTCATGCTAATGATTTCATTTGGCATTATGTTAAACGCGGTGATCAAGAATCGCGACTGAAATAAATTGTCAATGAAATAGCTAAAGATGAAGATTGCCATAATTTTACCCCCGATCTAACCACCGGAAAAGATACAAAATTCTGACAAAATTATTATTTGTCATCAACTGGCACTGAAATTTAGCTGCAATTTTGAAAACACTCCACAATAGCTCTAAACAATTGAACACATTTCACAAAAATATCCACATTTTCAAGATATTTTCCCAACCCGCCTCTGATTTCTTTCAAACGAAATAAAAAGATCAGAGAAATTTTGATAAATACAAGCGTTCACCCTCAAAAGTGCATTGAAGTTTTGTGTCGTTGTCCCCCCGAAAACATTCCTAAAAGGGGGAATAGAATAGAGAAACATCACGATTTCTTCAGAAGGTGGCAATTGTACTAGTTCCCATTGAATCTATGCCGCCCAATGTACCAAACATGATTTGATTTTTAACTTGAGCTGTTCGATAAATTCCTCTTAGTAAATAATCAACTAACGGAAAATTCCAAGATGAAAAGGTTACCCATCATATTAAGTTCGTTTCAGTTGCTTGATATTCACGCCGGCGAAGGTTCATTCGGTTTGACGCCTTCATTACCAGTACAGCTAATTTTTTTCAATTCAAGACAAGCAACGTTTGCATTTTTTTTTTATGCGTCGCCAGCGAAAAAACAAATTGTGGACATTGCACCAAAATCAAGGAGCCTCTCTGCTTTCCCTGCTCAGGCTCCGTCCCCCTCCACTTCTATACCTCCACCACCCATCTACTTTTACTCGCCCCACCCGACCAGGTCGAAAAAGAAGAAATATTTTCCCGAAGCAGAATAAATCTGCAATGTGGACAGACGGGACTTGGAAAAGGGTCTCTCCATTCAGAGAAGGACCCTCTTGGGTACCATATTTAATATCGCCTCTGTCGACGAAAAGTCGGTGGAGGATCTCCGCAATTTCCCTAAAGTCCCAGGTGTGAAAACGTGTGTAAGGGATGCGGGAAAGTATTTAAAAGTATGGTCACACCTGTTCGAAGCGAAGAACGCCTATCTAGAGACCCGCTTGACCGAAGTAGAATCCCGGAATTGAAAAAACTTTCAAGATTTTGCGCAGGGAGCGTCCGGGTAATGCTCTCTCCCTCGCTATATAGGGCATAAAAACTAACGTAACCAACGGACGTTGGCGGCATTGTCCTAAATAGACGGTTGCCGTCGGAGATGGGTATGGGAAGACTAGCACAATCCATTCGGATAATTACCCCCCACCTCCACCGTAGATTTCCGCTCAGTATGGGAATAGGGTCTTTTCTGTTTTTTTTTTTTCAAACTTAAATCATGTCTATTAAGATAGCCAGGTTGAATGCAAATGATCTGAGGTCGCTGTGATCCTGGAGACGCACTTTGTTTGCAACGTTGATGCTCGTGTGCTGTCTAACGACTGTCGTATATTCAGCATACGGAGTCCGACTGGCCAGAAGCGTCTCCTTGCTGGTTAAGCGTACTCTGGATGAAAGGGTGGACCTTGTCCACGTCGATACAGCGGTCCGGTTGATTGTGGCCGATATTGCCGTGAAAAGTGTTTCGGTCTGGACAGTTGCGGCTTATGCGCCCAACGACCAGGATGAGTACGTTTCGTTTTTTCGTCAGCTTGGACCGTTCCTGGTGGATTCGCCACGCCTAGTTTTAGCGGGGAACTGAAATACCCTCCTGGACCCCAAGTTAGACAGAAGCGAGGAGCTACCCGGAGGTCAGGAGATCGTAGTTTGGTTGATCTGATCGGCAAATTTGGTCTCGTCGATAGATATCTGGTCGATCACCCAGAGGGGAAATGTGGGCGTAGGCTCGTTGTTGGTTGACTACCTGGGTATCCTGTACCTGAATAGATTGTTAGAAGAGCTGTTAGATCGTCTTACGTTCCACTGGTTAGGATATTCGGACAACAGACTTATCTCTGCCCGGGTGGCGTTAGACTCTAGGCCGAGAATGGATACTGGAAGTTCAATCTGTCTTTGCTGGACAGGCTGGACTTCCGGCAACAGCTGATTAGTGTAGTGCAGCAGGAACTAGTGGGGGCGGTTTGGGGGAATTGGTGGTGGGAGAGGCTTAAGGATAGGAGTACGTCTTTCACCACCGAATGTAGCCAATGGTTCGTACTAGATAAGGCTAACAAGGTGAGAGCTCTTAAGGATAGTCTTTCCCGGGCGGTGGCTGGGTGGGGGATTCCCTAGAGATAGACTTAGATAGAGAGGCAGATTGTGAGACATAAGTTGAACAAGATATCTGGCGAAGCCATAAATATGGGAGCAGAATTGAGCAAGGAAGAGATTCGTCGAGGTTCTGGTCGTTACATTCTAAAAGTCGATACCCGGTGGGCCGATGGCATGTGCAAGGATTCCGGCGGCATTTCGAGAGCCGGTTTACCAGGAAGCCCGGTCTCTCTAACGAAGGGCTTCGCGGCTATTTGGCTGACTTTCCTAGGCTAACAGCGAGGGTGAGATCACGGAGGATGAAGTTTATGCAGCATTGAAGAGGTTTGGGATTTGATGTTTTACCCTATCAATTGTACTTGAGGCTGTTGCATATCTTTGTTCCGATTTTGACTGCGTGTTCAGCAACTGGTTTCGCCCGGGGACCGTCTCCGACCGGATCTCCAGGGATGTGATCACGCTGTTGAAAATGTTAAAGGGTGTTAGGCGGGATTTAGATAATTGCAGAGCCATAACTCTACTAGAAACAGAGTTTAAGCTTATATCCAAGACTCTGTCGGAGTGTTTACAGTCAGTCACTGAGATTCTATTGGGACTCGAGCAAACTTGTTCTATGAAGGGCCGAACAATTCAGAGCCACCTGCATCTGATCCGCACGATCTTAGAGAGTGTAAAAGACGACGAGCAAGCCGTCATTTTGGATCAGTTCAAGGCATTTGATACGGTCGACCATCGGTACCTGGCTGCTGGTGTGCAGGACGCCGGATTCGGACCCGACTTCTGCCGGTGGATTACCCTACTGTATCGCTCCTCCAGTGCTGTGGTGCAGGTGAACGGAAAGCGGTTGCGTGCTTTTGCGCTGTCTCGGTCGGTTCGTCAGGGTTGCCCACATTCGCCCCTACTCTATATATGCCTCATCTTTTTGTCGGTAAGATTAATTTGGATTTAATATAACTTTGTATTAATCTCCTGGTAGTTTTCGTAACATAATGTATGGATGTATTGGTATTTGGTTTGTATTTTGATATTTTTCATTGATTGGTTACTATTATTAACACCTTATATAAAGAATCTTTAGTCAACAGTTGCATATTAATTTATCAATTAAGTCTATACATTTAAATTATTTACTGGTTTCTTAAAGAAGCTATTTATTTATCAACTGTGAAATGTTGTTTTTTTATCTAGGAAACTAACAAAGCATATAACATTTTGTTAGATTACAACATTGTGTAATGTATAATATGAACCCATTTACACCCGCTCCTGCTTATCGTCTGTTGCTGCCATTGATTTCAAATCTACGGGTCATGACCCATTTATGAAAAATAATTTCTTAATTTTTGCTTCTTCCCTTAGTTTAAATTTGACATTGGTCATATTCGATTGGTTGATCTGAGTAAAGCCCACAAACCTTACAACCACCCACATATTTAATTTTTCGTAATTATAGGCTGTACTTTGCTTTTAAATCTAAATAATTCGTGCACTCGCCATTAATTTACAATTGCCTGATGAAATCCGTTGATAGGCTCTGAAACACGTCTGCAATTGTGTCGTGATTTTGACATATTTTCGATGTAATATCCTAAAATAAATAATATTACTCTACTTTGTATTGAGCCCTCTTTTAAATTAAATGTTACGAACATTGGAATTGAACTCTATTCGCTCTCATCTTGCCTGGATATATATATATATATATATATATATATATATATATATATATATATATATATATATGTGTGTGTGTGTGTGTGTGTGTGTGTGTGTGTGTGTGTGTATGTATGTGTGTGTGTGTGCGTGTGTGTGTGCGCGTTCACGGTTACAATATAAAACTAAATAAATTTCATGCAGAATTAAGTTGGCAGGTGATGTTTGAAAATGCCACCTGATCGTGCATGAAACTGAATGTTGTGCTACTGGAGAGGAAAAATATATACTTATTATTTATGTAATTTATAGCTCTGTTATTACATATCGAGCACTATTTTATTATCAGCATCGTACATGTGCGATAATTTATATATATATATATATATATATATATATAAATAATTTATATATATATATATATATATATATGTATGTATGTATATATATATATAAATTATCGCACATGTGCGATGCTGATAATAAAATAGTAAAGATGAGCTATTGAAAAAGATGTTTAACAAAATGAATCTAAAAATTAGTTATTCATGCATGAGCAATGTAGAATGAATTATAAGCTTTCACAATATCAAAATTATTAGAGAATTTCACAATAATAAATTACAAAGGGATCTTAACGCAAATCAATTGAAAAAGGAAACATCTACCTGTAATTGCAGAGCAGGATCTGATTGTCCAGTAGGAGGAATATGCATGGCAGAAATCGTGATATACGAAGCTACATTTTCCCCCAAGGAAAATATAAAACTAAGAAAGATATATATAGGAATATCTGCGGGAAATTGGAAACAGCGTTTTTACAACCACCGCCAGTGCTTCACAAATTAATCTAAAAGACACCAGACAGCACTATCAAAATACTATTGGGATTTATTGGAGAACGGCTTAGCCAGACAAGTGAAATGGAGAATCGTCTCTAGGGCTCGAACTCCAATAAATTTCAGAGACCGATGTGACCTGTGTTTAAAAGAGAAGATTCTAATGATAAAGCATAACGACCCTGATAAATTACTGAACCAACATAACGAGATGATTTTTAAATGTAGACATAGAAATCATCTCAACTTAACTCAATATTTTTTTTTTTAAACTATATACGATGGTAAATTTTGTCTTATTTTTACATTTGAAGATGATTGTATGCACATATGTGTGCGGATACATAACTGTATATATACAAATGTGTATATGGACTTGGATATGTATATGTAGATTTATGTTTATAAGTATATACATAGGTATAAGTGTATGTGTAAATTTATATATGTATATATATTGTAGAAGCGTATGTAAATATATATATATGTGTGTGTATTCGTAATTTTAGGTAGGTATATGTAAATGTTTTGATTCATGTATATGAGGTTGCGTATGTGTTTGTATATGTATATGTAGATATGTAAGTATTTATGAGTTCATATATGTGATATGTGGGAATTTATGTGTGAGATATAGTGGGATGCATATATATGCATATATAGGTATAAATGGGTGTAGGTATTTCTTTATATATAAAGAGAGAGAATTCTAATAGAAGGACATTAAATTCTCTTATTAACGTTTATTCTTACTTTCCCCTTAAATAATTTCTAATTAGAATTATAAGATTGGAAATTTTACTTATCTGGACATAATCTCATTTTAAATTGATCATTTAGATTTAAATTAAAATATGTTACTCCTTAACTATTAATCATTATGTTAAAAATATTAAAATTAAATATATTTTTTTAAATTTAGTACTTGATTCACCACCTAAAGTTAAATGTAAAATTTAAGGAAAGAATTTAAATAGGTATAAATATGAATGTGTGTGGAAATTTGTAAATGTATGTGTAGGTATTTATATATGAATATGCATATATGCGTGTGTATATCGATACATGTGTGTGTGCTTATGTGTAATTGCACATGTACATGAGCGTATGTATATGTGTTTCTTGCATGAATATGTATGTGGTATATATATGAAGAAACGAAATTTTTACTATTACCATCAAATCTTACTCCATCTTGATTTGAAACCTAAACTTTGAGTAAGAAATATTACCCATCTAAAAATAGCTACAAATTACATTTATGAATTAGACTCAAACTGATAAAGATGTTACCTTAACAGTCTTTCACAATATTAAAATATTACTTTTAGTAAACCCTTATATTTTTTTATTATTGTCGTTTATTAATATAGTATTTAACTCATATCAGATTCCTAATTTATTTGTAGAGAAGTTGAATATTTAAATTCCTAACAAGCATTAAATTAATTTCTTCATGGAGTTTTTAAACATTTAAATTACTATCAAACGTTAAAATCTGTTTTTATCTAATTTGCTAAAGCTATACCACCCCTCTTCCTCCGTAAACCTCTTTTCTCTTTACTTCCCCTTTTTTCTTTTTCCCTTTTTTCTCCTCCCCTTCCAGATATCATTTCCGTTGAGTTGACCGATTAAATAGGTCAATGTCTGATCCTTACCCCCTCCTTCCTCAATATTAAGTATTATAAAGAAATATAAAAATAAATTTTAAAACTCTCCCTTCCCTCTCTAAACTCGACCATATCTCTCACACCATTCATCGCTACCTTCTATATTAACTTATATAAGCTTAATACTGCCCGTCAAAAGTGTAAATTTTAATATCATTTTTCGTTTCACCTTTTGAAAGTGATGTCTGAAGATCCATGGACAGTTAAAAGTCCTTGGTGAAATAAACTATTACAATAGAGCCTTAAAGTGGTCTGTTTTTCTTTAAATATACATATATATATATGTGTGTGTGTGTGTGTGTGTGTGAGTGTGTGTGTGATACGTCGTTACTTAAATATTTCGAAAACTTAAAGAGCGTAATGACTTCTTCAAAGGAAAGAATTTCTAATTTCTATTTTATTTCTTGTCTGAAATGCCAGTCGAGACAAAGGAAATGACCAATATTTGACAAATCTATATTCTTCGAGATTTGACTAGTGCCTCCCAGATTTGGGAAGTAAACTCATATATTGAAATCATTTCGTCCTATGATGAGCAGATGACCTTTATTACTGGGGAGAGGTGATAACATTTCTGGTTTACTGAAAAGAGCAACAACCCTTTTTTTCTACGTCCATAAAACGATCAAGCCTCACGTCCTTATCATGATTGCCAAATCATCTCTCTGGTTTACCTGAGAGATGACAGATGAGTATGTTGGCCCGATTACCAAGAAGAGAACGTGGTAGGGAGGTGATCGAAGAGAAAAAGAAATCGGCCAGGCGGTCATCGGGATCAGACAGAGGCGGGAACTCGACCGAGACTTGCGGGAGAAAAAAAAAAGAAAAACACATTCAGCCTTCCCCGTCTTGATTGCCCTCTCATTTCGTTTTGAAAATACAGCACCACACACTCGACACATATAATGAAACACACACGTACACACAGTCGCACACTCAAACACGCACACACACGTATAGACAGAGGCTTAAACGTGTGCAGTCTCGGTCATACACACGTACGTACTGAAGTACACAGAGGAGAGGCATACACTGCGTTACACAGGCACACTTAGTGACCTCAATGTGAAAGAAAACGAGAAATATAGTTTTTCTATCACTTATGATGGAACATGATAGATAGATAGATAGATAGATAAACAGAGAGAGAGAGAGATGAATACATTTAGATCGATAGATAGCGAGAGAGATATGAACAAATTTTGATAGATAGATAGATAGATAGATAGATAGATAGATAGATAGATAGATAGTTAAACAAATTTAGATAAACAGAGAGAGATGAAGAAATTTACATCGATAGATAGCGAGAGAGATATGAACAAATTTAGATAGATAGATAGATAGATAGATAGATAGATAGATAGATAGATAGATAAACAAATTTAGATAAACAGAGAGAGATGAAGAAATTTAGATCGATAGATAACGAGAGAGATATGAACAAATTTACATAGATAGATAGATAGATAGATAGATAGATAGATAGACAGATAGATAGATAGATATTGAAAAGAATTAGATAGATAGATAGATAGATAGATAGATAGATAGATAGATATCATTGTACTCTTAGTTCTTTTTAGTCAAATGACTTTAATTCCTTTGATCTAATTTTATCTGGATTCCGATAATTATTTTCTGTTGTTACTTTTAAACGACTGAGATCCTTTTTTTTTCTTTTAATGTGTAACCGACTCCTTCGATTCTATTCATATTTTTTCCTATTCTGATTATTTAGTGGAATAATTTGATATTTCTCTCGAGCTTTTTATTGGTATTGTGTTAAGTCATCTATCGGCAATTCCTCAGTAGGCAAAATTCCCCAACGCTGCATAACAGATTAAATCAACGGCAGACAATTTTCTTCAGTTTTTTTTTTCTCATTTTGCTACAGAATGGGCAAATCGTTTCTTAGCGGAAGCGAGAGTGATAGAAAGGCAGAAGTCTGTATCATCTCCAAGGATGCTTTGCAACCCTGTTGAAACTACGGCACGCAAAGGCTTATGGGAAAGGGAAAATGAAGACTTGAACGAACATATACCGTGAGAGCTCTACTCTCGCAAATATACTGTTCGTTTACACGCGTTTTTCGGTCTTATACGAAACTTAAACCTAAAACAATCCACCAATAACAGGATTCTACGCTCAAGGAGTTCAAACCAAATCCATTCACTTCTGGCTGTCTGGGTTTTGACCAGTAATGTAATGTTTGTCATTTTTGTCTCGACTACGCAATTCTGTAATAAGCGGAGAGAACTTGCGATTAAACCAAGAATATAATGGCATCAAGTTTATTTAAAATTCCTATAACGCTCTGATATTCTAAAATTCAAAAAATTTTTCGGCCTAAATTCCCAACAAAATTATCAAAATTCAGGGACTGTTTTTAGAGAGATTATACAGACTACGTGGTGAGAACAATCATGTTGCTGATAACTCTTCTATATTCAACTATTCATCATGTCACTGATTGTTATGTCCCGTCCCCAGTTGGTATGGATGCAAACTTGTTCTATTTTGCAGTGGTACAAATCAAATCATTGTAGAACAATTATTTTTGTACTTATCGGATATTCCGAATACAAGTTTCATACTAAGACTTGCTTTAATCTAGTCAAATTCTAAGGGAAATATTTTACACTAAATCTTGTGAATTGTAGTTTATTAGTGTTCATCCAATACAAAACGCAAGAACCAGTTATGGTAGAGGGTTACTAAATGAGGTTTGCCTAAGAGCATAAAATGAACGATCAAGAGGTGAATGAGGATAGGTAAGATATATTACAGTTGAACATATACTTGAAGTGGTTCAGAATGTAGTGGGCGAGAAAACATTCTTTTGGGAGTAAGTTCCACAAATATATTTTCAGTTTTCTAGACAGAATTATGCTTGTAATTTGATTTATAGTTTGATGTCTGAGTGGAACTTCCTCCTTAAAAATGAAATATGAAGAGACTGAGTATGAGCCGACTTAGTGTACGTGGCATAGCGAGTCATAGCTGTGAAGATCTAGACTGGTGGTTTGGGTAAATTATCTCACCATCTTATTATTACTTATATTATTATCTCCCCTAATTGCTGTTGTATACAGAGCTGCTTCCGGCTCCCAACCAGAGACCTTAGTGTCAGAAATGTTTTCATAGCATCTACCACTGATCATTTTTATATAAAATAAAACGAAAAACAAAACCAAGATCAGACATATTTTGCATAGAGAAAGCTCTTCGTAATATGTGAGCTGTACTTATGAGTACAATTTTTTGTTTCTTTAAGGCATGGACAGCCAGGAATTCCTTCTATCGGGACATTTTCCAATCAAACCGCGGGCTCCAACTACAACAGGAATTATTGATGTCCCCATGTACCAAATTTTTGAAATTCCCACTTCAAGATCCTTGTATTTTGATAGTTTTTGAAGATCTTCAAAGATATATTACAATCTGCAGGGACTGCCATGTCAATAAAAAACACATTCTGTTTTTGTGGTCTTTGTTCACGATGTCTGGATGATTACGTTTGGTTATTATTATTATTATTATTATTATTATTATTATTATTATTATTATCTTTCGTACAGTTTTTCCTTTTTTTTCAGCCGTTGATTTTTACATTATGGGTCTTCTGCATGAAGTTTTACGTCCTCTGATAGCGATCGCCTTTCGCGGTATATTTGCAGTGCCAAGCAACAAAGACGCTTGAAAGCGATTAGATATTTGTAATTTTTCCTCTTTTCTCAATATAGGTTTATACGTTCGATGGTAATGCCGATATCCCAATGAGAACTGCGACAATAGTAAACCTGAAAGTCCAACATTCTAGCATTTTCAGTCCGGATGTACATATATTTCTTAAGCTTTTCAAAACCACGCTAGAATTATCAAATAAATTACTATTGAGGAAATAATAACAATAATAATAATAATAATAATAATAATAATAATAATAATAAATGACTGACTTAACTCAATATTTATTAACACTTGAAAGAAGAGCGCTATTTAAAAAAAAGAAAAAGTAAAGGAAAAATTCATTGATTACTTGCATTATTTACATTTTTTGAACTGTTATCCTCCTCTTTATTGTCATATTCGCAATGTTCGGTCGTTGTACGCTCCGACCTTCTTCAGGTGATTGGAATTTCGGACAGAACCCTTTATTTCGTCCACCGGGATAGATTGTTCTAGTTCCACGCGCCATGCCACTTCCAAATGTCTCAGTTATTTCCCTTAAACCAACTCTCCAATGCTTATGCGTGTCCACGTTATCATGACTTCATGATGGAGGTGACATTTTCTACCACTTTTACACACTGCCTGGACTTATCCAAATCTACTTGCATTATTATTATTATTATTATTATTATTATTATTATTAATGTTCTCATCAATATATTTCGATTTCTACTCTGGTCACACTACCTACCAAATCTGCAGGAAGACCTAAGGCAGGTAATTTTGTGTTGTTGCGCCTACATTTCATGATTTGTTTTTCTAAATCCCATAAAATCATTAGCGTTCCATGAACAAAATTCTTCTTAGTGTGTGGGTTGTATTTATCAAGAAAATTTTTTGTATTTCTCTTAAGCTGGGATTTCCAGGGATGTTTTCAATATGTTGTTGTGTTCCTTTTTCATCATTCCAAGCGCACCTACTATGACTGATATTATTATTATTATTTTATACTATTCCATTTTATACGAAATGCGTCGTGATTATCGCTTGATATTGAGCAACAATATTCATTTTTTTTGTATTCATTAATAACGTGAGCTACTACGGCTTTCCATATCTTCCTGCTTTTTGGTGCTCTCAGTAAGTTTTCTTCTTTTATTATCCCTATTTATTCCGGTTCTTCTATTCATTCACAAAAAAATCATTAAGTCTTTTATTCACTGGCATCAGCTCTTCTCTTATATGTGCTTTATGCGTGTTATATTCTCCAAGATGGGTTTTCCGGCGTATATTAATACATTATCGTAGTGTCTGTCTATATTTCGAGATGAGGTTTCCGTCATATTTTAATACACTATCCACGTGTCTGTCTATATTTCGAGATCAGGTTTCCGTCATATTTTAATACACTATCCACGTGTCTGTCTATATTTCGAGATCAGGTTTCCGTCATATTTTAATACACTATCCACGTGTCTGTCTATATTTCGAGATCAGGTTTCCGTCATATTTTAATACACTATCCACGTGTCTGTCTATATTTCGAGATGAGGTTTCCGTCATATTTTAATACACTATCCACGTGTCTGTCTATATTTCGAGATGAGGTTTCCGTCATATTTTAATACACTATCCACGTGTCTGTCTATATTTCGAGATCAGGTTTCCGTCATATTTTAATACACTATCCACGTGTCTGTCTATATTTCGAGATCAGGTTTCCGTCATATTTTAATACACTATCCACGTGTCTGTCTATATTTCGAGATCAGGTTTCCGTCATATTTTAATACACTGTCCACGTGTCTGTCTATATTTCGAGATCAGGTTTCCGTCATATTTTAATACACTGTCCACGTGTCTGTCTATATTTCGAGATCAGGTTTCCGTCATATTTTAATACACTATCCACGTGTCTGTCTATATTTCGAGATGAGGTTTCCGTCATATTTTAATACACTATCCACGTGTCTGTCTATATTTCGAGATGAGGTTTCCGTCATATTTTAATACACTATCCACGTGTCTGTCTATATTTCGAGATCAGGTTTCCGTCATATTTTAATACACTATCCACGTGTCTGTCTATATTTCGAGATCAGGTTTCCGTCATATTTTAATACACTATCCACGTGTCTGTCTATATTTCGAGATCAGGTTTCCGTCATATTTTAATACACTGTCCACGTGTCTGTCTATATTTCGAGATCAGGTTTCCGTCATATTTTAATACACTGTCCACGTGTCTGTCTATATTTCGAGATCAGGTTTCCGTCATATTTTAATACACTATCCACGTGTCTGTCTATATTTCGAGATCAGGTTTCCGTCATATTTTAATACACTATCCACGTGTCTGTCTATATTTCGAGATCAGGTTTCCGTCATATTTTAATACACTATCCACGTGTCTGTCTATATTTCGAGATCAGGTTTCCGTCATATTTTAATACACTATCCACGTGTCTGTCTATATTTCGAGATGAGGTTTCCGTCATATTTTAATACACTATCCACGTGTCTGTCTATATTTCGAGATGAGGTTTCCGTCATATTTTAATACACTATCCACGTGTCTGTCTATATTTCGAGATGAGGTTTCCGTTATATTTTAATACACTATCCACGTGTCTGTCTATATTTCGAGATCAGGTTTCCGTCATATTTTAATACACTATCCACGTGTCTGTCTATATTTCGAGATGAGGTTTCCGTTATATTTTAATACACTATCCACGTGTCTGTCTATATTTCGAGATCAGGTTTCCGTCATATTTTAATACACTATCCACGTGTCTGTCTATATTTCGAGATCAGGTTTCCGTCATATTTTAATACACTATCCACGTGTCTGTCTATATTTCGAGATCAGGTTTCCGTCATATTTTAATACACTATCCACGTGTCTGTCTATATTTCGAGATCAGGTTTCCGTCATATTTTAATACACTGTCCACGTGTCTGTCTATATTTCGAGATCAGGTTTCCGTCATATTTTAATACACTATCCACGTGTCTGTCTATATTTCGAGATCAGGTTTCCGTCATATTTTAATACACTGTCCACGTGTCTGTCTATATTTCGAGATGAGGTTTCCGTCATATTTTAATACACTGTCCACGTGTCTGTCTATATTTCGAGATGAGGTTTCCGTCATATTTTAATACACTGTCCACGTGTCTGTCTATATTTCGAGATCAGGTTTCCGTCATATTTTAATACACTATCCACGTGTCTGTCTATATTTCGAGATCAGGTTTCCGTCATATTTTAATACACTATCCACGTGTCTGTCTATATTTCGAGATGAGGTTTCCGTCATATTTTAATACACTATCCACGTGTCTGTCTATATTTCGAGATCAGGTTTCCGTCATATTTTAATACACTATCCACGTGTCTCTGTATTTCTGTTGTGTGGTATTAACTATTTACACTATTTACAGCGTTCTGACCTTTGAACTCATCTTTACTGACATATTCACAACGTTTCGGCCGTTGTAATCTCTATCCTTCTTACATTGGATTTTTGTACTGAAACCTTTTTTTATTTCATTCGAAATTCCAACGTAGATTCCCTTAAGAAGGCCGTAGCGTACAACGATGTAAATAGTGTAAATACTTATATTTTTCTATTTTTATCTAACTATATTTTCGTATCTTAGTACTTTGCTTAGGTTCTGTACGATGTCTTTTTCTATTCCAATGCGTCTTCGGATGACGGTGTCGCATTTTCCGTTGTCTTGTAATACACTATCCAAGAAATTCAATATCTGCACTTATTAAACTTTGACGTCTCTAACATATCATCGCTTCCTTCCTTGTGTCTCAATGTCAATCATACATACTCCCTTCCTTTTTCTTTTTGCTTTCTTTCACTAATTTGTCTCCCATTTTTCGTATCTTGCAAGTAATATAAAGTCATCCTCGTATCTTGTTTAGACTATTTGATAAGTCTTGTTAGATATCAAACACCTTTGTCGCTATCATTCAAATCCAAGCACTGCCGGAGACAAAATAATGTAGATTATATCGTTTTGGGGGTCTGCTTCTAGTGTGCACCCCAGTAAAATTCATGCCCCCGAGCAGCATTCTGATTCTTTCCCTGTTTCTTATCAAGTGGATCCGAATATGTACACGCATTTTTTTTTATCGTTTCACCCCAAGCAAGTCCGGAATGCCACTAAGATGCAATGGTGCATTACAGAGAGTGAAGGAGAGAGGAACACTGCGTGTTGAGGGAAATATTTGAAATTGTTTCTAAATGAAAATATTTGTAGAAAAGACAGAGAGAAGCCGCGTCGGTGCGAAAGTGACTGAAGTCGAGATACTGGGTCAGGATCGATTACATTACAGATCCTGTTTTGGATTTTGTCAAGAACCTTGAGATGAACAATGCACGGGCAAAGACTACATTTGTGAATGTACAAGATGAACTCTGACGAGAACAAATTTCCTGGGCCCACACAGTGACCACACTTCCTTTACAGTAGATGCAGCTATTGATTTGATTTGGTTAAATGGGAGTAGTTTTCTTTTGGACGCTCAGATCACGTCTTTTCCGCTGGTAGAATTATTGGCGCTGGACCTCAAAATCGCTGAGTATTTGTTTTAATTTCCAAGGCATTCTCTTCTTTGTGCTGTATAGATTTGCTACATGGTTGAATGTAAGTCGTTTATTAATAGTAGTACTATTATCTTCAGTAGTCATTCCTATTATAATTCTAGCGTGGTTTTGACACAAGATAGCTTTTCGTTTTACTAAAAACGTAATTAAATTCTGTCAGCACTGTCTTTCATCAAAGCCTACACATCAGACACCTTTCTCTGTTGAGTAGGCTAAACCAGCCGAAATGTTCATAAACTCGATGCCCTAGATGACGCAATTCGCCTATTTATCTCATTATTGATATTTGATATTGCTGTGTATATTAGTGAACATTCGAAAATAATTGAATAAAAAACGTATATAGGAAAATATGACTGCTAACGTTTTTAGGTTTTCGACTAATAAAAGGGTTTTTATTTACATTATTCGGACTATTGTCCTCATCTTTGTCGCCATATTTATTACAACAATTATTAATTTCGGCCGTTGTATACTCCGGCCTTCTTCAGGTGGTTGGAATGTCGGACTGAACCCTTTATCTCGCTCACCGGAATGACTGTTCTAGTTCCACGTGCCATGTTCAAAGGATGTCAGTTATCAGTTAATATTCCTCTGAAAGTTCCCCACTGCCTTAACCGGGTATTGAACTCACACTCTTTGGGTCCTGTCACTGGATCTAGCTAACGCCTTTATCCATTGTGCCATGTGTCCTTGAGGACATCTGCGTATAAATTTCTGGGTATTATAAACCTAATGTCTTCATTAACATTTTTTTACCAGTGCTCATATTGAAATTTTTGCTGTTATAAATCATGTTTTTACCAGAGCTCATATAACAATTTTTGTTATTATTATCGCTTTTCTCTGGCACTCCTTATTACTGGTTCCCATTGTACTCATTTCTATGCTTGGTCGGCTCAGGAGATTTTTGTGGCCTAGCATATGTGCTGATTCCTTAAGTTTACGAATTTTCCAATAGTGTTCTTTGTCTATGATCTCAACCTGATCCCACAGAGGGCGGTGATCTCCCTTCTCTCTCCATATGTGGTCAGTACATAATACATCATCTCAGAAATATAGACAGATACAAAAGGGTTTTTCTTTTGCTGGGTTGAAAATGATCGCCAAAACGAATGAGATTGAAAACAAAATTGTCTGATAGGAAGTCATATAATTAATCAAATGGTTATTCTGATAGCTATCTTTGTCTGTTTATGAATAATTTTAATATTTTTCTGAATGCTATATTTCCAACTTACCTCAGGTCTACGTGGTATCCGCTAAATAGATTTTAATGCTTACCTTGCCTTCTATACTCGAAATAGTTACGTGTTTTCTTTTTTGTTCTTTGATTTTTTGCTGTTGTTTTTTTCAACGATGCCAAAAGCTGCTGTTAAAACACAATTAAAAACCAAGACTTCGAATGTTAATTTTCTAGGTATGCATAATCTCCTGATGTAATACCACCCCACCAATATTACCCCATTTGATTTTCGTATATGCTAAGCTAAAGATTAAGCAACAAAGCATTTTCAGTTATCTATGGGTTATCTGGATATAATTCGTCATCGTTTCGTTTTGTTATTTTTATTAAACAGTAATTAACCTGTCAATTCTACACCCTTTCTCATATCTATGTGGTATTTGGCAAAAGGATTTTAATTGTTTAACTTGTCCTATGGTTGAAATAGTTACATGCCTTCTTTTTTTGTTTTTTCTTTCATCGATGCCAAATGTCGTTGTTCAAACCCAGTTAAAATCAAAGATTATGAATGCTGATTTTCTAAGCAAGTATAACCTACGGATGTAATACTGCCCTCCAAATTTTCAACCCATTTGGATTTCGGCTATGATGAGCTGAAAATTAAGGGATAAAATATTTTCATATATCCATGGATTATTTAGATTTAACTCTAGCATTTTCTTTTGTTGTTGTTTTTTATACAATAATTAACCGGTTATTTGTACAGCTTTCCTATGAAGTGTATGACATCTGAAATCACATCGCTGTGACGAATGTCGAATAATAATCCATCTTGAACATTTACAAATCTACCATTCGCCGATGCATTAAATACTGTTACCATATCTGGTGTGGTGTCCCTGCTACTCATCTCCAGCTCCTTGACAAAATCCAAACAAGGATCTGCAATCGATCTCGACTTCAGTCACTTTCTCATCGACGCGGCTTGTCTTCTCTTTGTCTTTTCTACAAATATTTTCAGGACAACTGTTTTGATGAGCTTTTTTCTCTGGTGGGCTACTAGATTGGTATCTAGGTCCCACCTGTTTACGCTTCAAATAGCTAAATAAAACCGTCAATTCTAATACAACAGTTTCCTTTCTCAAACTTACCGTCTGTGGAACTCCCGTTTACTTGAGACTACAATCTTCAGAAATATAAATGCCACGTCAATCGCCATCTTCTATCTCCTTGAACACCGTTCATCTTTTGTTCTTTCCTCAATCCTCCCTATACTCAGTCTTTTCTCTCATTTTCACTCCCTGCAAACCCCTAAGTACTAGCAGATTTTCTACCTTTCTTCGTGGTGAAATGATTTTAAAACAATCGACAACCTGAAACACTATACGTAAAAAATAAGAAATAAGCGCTTACGTGACGCCAACCTCAAATGTAATAAAATTATTTCTTGCGGAATAACGATTCTGGCTTTTATTTATACTATTTACATTGTTAGGACAGTTGCCCTCATTTTTATTGTAATATTCACTACGTATCGGCCGTTGTGCGCTCCGGCCTTCTTCAGCTCGTTAGAATTTCGAACCGAACCCTTTCTAGTTCCACGTGTCATGCCTCTTCCGGGTGTTTCATTTTCAGTTATTTCCCATTAGTAACTCAACTCTCCAAGTCTTTGTTCACCTCTGGTGTGGCCAGATATTGAACTCACATCTCTTTGGGTCAGGTAATTGGATTACTTCAACTAATGCTTTTATCCACTGGGCCATGTGTCCTTGAAACGTCATGAAAATGACAACAAAGTTGAGGACAACAGTCCGAACAATGTAAATAGTGTTAATAATTACAATACCTCATCTCAGAAATATGGAGAGATATTCTGGTTTTGTGTTAAGACTTTGAAGACCTGAAGAAATCTTTTTTTGTTGTGGAATAATATTTGTCTTCTATGGGAGATAAGCCGTCTTCTCCAAAATGTCTGCAGTCGATATCTTTTTGGTGGAGCGGCGTGGGTAAATGTCCTAACCGCTTTAAAGAGCTCTAAAATAGAATTTTATCTGCAAATATAACCGTTTCTTTCAATCCTGCTAAAATAGAGATTTGAACATGACGTATAGAAAGATTATTTTATTCTTTGTTCCAACAATAAAACGTTTTACTTCAACGTGTCAGGACTAAAAAAAGACTTGGCTCTCAGGTGACGAATACTCGACAGTTTTGTGAATGAAAGGGCGCGTGATGATCACCTGCAGCGTCAGATCTGTATTCAAATTTTATAGATGCTGATATTTTTCTTTCTCTTTGTAGCTTTTCTATCTTTCTCCTTTTAATTCCTCTTCTTTAAGTCTCTCTCCTTTTTTGCTGCTCAAATATTCATAGCTTACATTTGTTTTCCTTCCGATCATGACTTTCCATAGAAATCTTTTTTAATGTCAATAAATTGTACATTGCCATGATTGTTTTAGGGAATAAGTAGCTCCTTGCTGCCTTCTCCACGTTTTGAATCCAATTATGGTGTAATCCTAGACTGGTTGCTCCTCAAGGCAAGAATGAATTAATGCTTTTCCTAAAAAAATGAAAGTGAACACTGTTAATAATGACTTTCCATAGAAGCCTTTTTCATGTCAATAAATTTACACTGGCTTGATTGTTTTGAGGAATATGTAGATTCTTGCTGCCTTCGTCATAGTTTTGAATCCAATGATGGTCTACTCATAGACGGTTTACCAATCAACGCAAAAAAAGAAAGAATGACTTAATGCGTTTCCCAAAAGTGAAAGTGAATTGTCTAAGGCGGAAATTGAACCCAAATTGCCGGTTCTATTTTTTACATTGTTAACCATTACGCTATTACGCTTTATTATGTAATAAAAATTAAAAAAAAAACAAAGTCGCAGTTCGCTTGAATAATAACAAGAGTTTATCTTTAACTTTAGACAACATTTGAATTGTTAATATGCCTCTTAGTTATTTCCACCCTCTGCATCATCTTGGTTTGGGACAGTGACACTGACCATCACCCAGTCCCCAGATCATTGTCAAAATGATTGCTGACGCTACAATGCCAAATATTGTTGCCGCTGTAATTTAAAACTCGATCCGTTAATTTCGTTTTCCGATTAGTTAACCATAACGCCAATTTACACGTCTTCAAAGAATCTCGAATTTGAATATCAAACATCAAGGAACCAGAAATAAAATTCATATTCATAATCGCAATTCCTTTCTGGCAGTTCGACGGCTTACTTAATATTTTGCCTCTAGTTATTACAAACGATAGCAAAGATTGAGTTTACGGAAGACAGTTCTGCATAAAAACCACTTTCACGCTGTTCTACATCTCCAAGACAGTTTTATCATTTGGAAAATTATCAACGTCTGCGTTGAAATCTTGCAACAGAATCAAATCGGAAAAAGAGAAAAATGTATTTTTGCACAAGAAAGAAATTCGTTATTTATATTTATAATGCTATCAAAACGAGCATTATAAATATAGAATAACTGTTCCCTTTTTTGCCAAGATTCCAAAAAGATATTCGATGAATTACGACACGAAAAACGTTATCGAATTTTAGGAAAACTTTACCTTCATAGAAAGGATATACGAATAATCTGCACTGGAAACTGTTGACCATGTTCGCCATAGTCTATGAATATAGAATCCATTGCAGTACGTAATCTGTTCAATGAAACAACGCCAATACCACTAGCAGCAGCTGTTCAGTAATTCTTCAGTCTTCGATATCAGAGGTTAGCAGTGAATATTCGGAGAAAAAAAACATTTCTGATTGGTTATACCTTCTATTGGTGAACTATAAAATGTGTCAGCTCATTTTGGTTGTCTCACTAGTATACAAAAGTACACAAAAACTGTAACAGATACAAATGCCATATATATGACGTGACAATAAATGCTGGGAATGCTCCCAAAATAGAAAGAACATTGCTACAAGGATCTGTTTGTTAGCGAATTTATTTAATCTGCACAGCAAAATGATTATTTACATTATTATTTGGACTCTTCTCCTGACCTTTATTGTCATATTCATGATGTTTCGGCCGTTGTACGCTCCGGTCTTCCTCAGGTGATATACACTAGAATTTCGGATCCAAGTTTTTCTTCACCTCTGCTGCGGCCAGGTATTGGACTCACAACACTTTGGACCAAATTATTGGATTACTTTAAACAATGCTTTTATCAAGTGGGCCATGTGTCCTTGGAAAAAATGTCGTGTATATGTCAGTAAAGATGAAGGCAGCTGTCCGAACAATGTAAACAGTTACAATACCCTACCTCAGGAATGTAGACAGATCCTGATAAAGATAACGGCCGAAAACGTCGTGAATCTGGCAATAAAGATGAAGACAAGAGTCAGAACACTGTATATAGTGGAAATAATTACAATACATCATCTCATAAATATAGACAAATCCTGAAGATGGCCGGAGCGTAAAACGGTTGAAATGTTGCGAATATGAGAATAAACACGGTGACAACAGTCCGAGTAACGTAAATCGTGTAAATAGTTACAATACCTCATTTCAGAATTATAGATAGATCCTGAAGATGACCGGAGCGCACAACGGCCGAAACGTCACGAATATGACGATAACAATGATGACAACAGCCCGAACAATGTAAATAGTGTAAATATTTACAATACATCATCTCAGAATTATCGACAGATTCTGACGAAGACCGTAGTATATATCGGCTGAAACGTGGTGAATTTGACAATAAAGATGAAGACACTAATCCGAACAATGTAAACCGTGTAAATAGTTACAATACTTCATATAGATAGCGAGATTATTCTAAGAGAATTAGAAGACCTATTATCTGAGGCCATAAGCTTAACATTTTATGCAACGCAGATGACACTTTATTGATGGCTGCTTCAAAAGAAAAAAAGATTTGACAAAGTAATCGAGAGAAAAACGATAACTTCGTTGTAAAAAGAGGGGGAAATCCATGCTATTGAACAATAAGCGAGAGAAAGAGAGAAGAAGCTGAGATGAAAATTACAAATCGAGAGCTTCAAAATATAATCATTTCAATTATCTGGCAGTATCTGAAAAACACGTGGTAATAGAGGGAGAAGCTGAGTAAGATACTAAAAAAATGTGTTAAATTGCTATGGACATAAAACGACAGTAAAAGTTCGATTTCAAGTACTGAAGCGACAAATATTAAGAATATCGTGGTAAAACCATTTGAGAAGGGAGTTCTTGATACAGATCATGAGGAAAGAAGTCTTAGAGAATTTAACACTCGCATGTCACGTCGAAGGCTAGAGAATCAGAGGAAAATAACATGTAACTTCGCTTTGAAACATCTGTTGCAGTTGTGATATGGGATTCTGGGGGGTGAACAAGGCCGGGAGGCGGGGCTCTCTTGATCTTTCTTTTTCTAGCGACCCTGTTCATTGTCCCTGATTCTTTCTTCTTCAAAATCAGACACTCTGGACCTTACAAGGGAGCACCAGATGACACGGCCCTCAGCAGAGTCTTCCCAGGTGGAATGGGGAACGCCACAATGCTTGAGAAATTCTACTTCGGCATCGTTCACTTTAATCTGCTTGTGAAACTCGTTGATCGTAACATACGTTCTACTAGACTCATACTCATTCACTATGGTAAGAATGGTTAATCACACACACACATGCATACATATATATATATATATATATATATATATATATATATATATATGTGTGTGTGTGTGTGTGTGTGTGTGTGTGTGTGTGTGTGTGTGTGTATATAAATATGTATATATAAATAAAAAGGAAAGAACAGTAAGATATAAAATCCGGTGTTCTTATAGATATTTTTATTTTTACACAATAGTGCTCTATGTAAATTTATATATATATATATATATATATATATATATATATATATATATATATATTAGGTAGAATTGCTCCGCGTTGTTGCCCGTTCTAGATTCAAAAATCGTACGACTCATACAGCAATCGCTATCACTTGAATTAAAATAGTTTTGCCCTTCCTTGCCTTTAAAGGAGTGCCCTTTGCCGTGCTGATGTTGCGATTTTTTTCTAAGCTCTATACTAAACATTAAATCTGTTACGAAAAAAGAACTAAACAAAATGAACACAAAACGATCAGCTTTAAAAAAAGGACTCGTAACTGGAAAAACCGAATGGAAAAAGAATGTTAACAACAAATACTTTTTCACACCCAACCCAGTTCTGCGGAATCAGAATCAACGTTGAGTTTAAGCAAACGAATGAGCCAATTGGAGTAAAGTGCCACGTAGATTTAAATTTTTCCCACTTGTGACGAATGCAGTTATCGATTTTTTTAGTTACCATTCGTGTCAGTCAGCTGTTGGCTCTCACGCTGGCCAACAGAATCTTCCTGCCTATTCGTGGCAGCCAGATACAGGCTTTCACTCTGGCCAGTAGAAAATGGTCGCAAACTACATGAAAACTGCCGTAGAAGCATGAAAAAATCCATTATTTCCACTATCGATGGCAGTTGGGAAATGCAAAGTCGGTCTTGGCGTTATCGCTAACTTGGAGCATGTGCATATAAAATTTGGTGCTAATCCGTTGAAAATTGCGGCCGTGCATTCGTTACACACACACACACACACACACACACACACACACACACACACACATCCTGCCTTTTATAGATAGAGATACCGTGGTCAAACAATTTGAGAAGGAAGAGAGAACAACACGTAACCTACTTGACAAGTTGAAGTAGATGAATAGAGGAACAAGTACAAAAGAACAAGTATGGCTGAGAGGAGAAAGGGTGGAGAGCCTTGATCGCCCACGCACTGAGCAACACGGCACAACGAGAAAGAGAGAGAGAGAGAGAGAGATTTTTAAAATTGTGTTAATGATTTCCTTTTAGTTGACAGCTTGGTTAAATTTCTCAGCAGCATTTTATTTTTTAATGACTAGCTATTTTAATAGCCTCTTATTTTTGGTTTGTTATTTTTTAGATGATGAGAGGAAGTTGTTATATTATTGTCATCATATCATAATAATATTGTAAAATATCGTGGTTATACTATATTGAAACTATTCCTTTTATGGTGAGATTAGAAAGCTACACACACAAACACACACACACACACACACACACACACACACACATATATATATATATATATATATATATATATATATATATATATATATATATATATATGCAAGTTTCATTAAAAACGAGAGACAAGGTACTACGGTTAAGTTTTTTATTTAATTTTTCTTGTGTACGAACAAGAGCTTTCTTTGCTGGACAAAGGGTGTGTAAGAACTGCCCAAATGTTTTATTTTTCCGAGCGCTTTCGGCTATACCTTTAGCCATTATCAAGGATGATTTGATTTTTCAGCTTAATTGGGTGTGTGCATTATGTATATGTCTTAGTGTGTAGTAGTGGTGTTTAATTTCCAAATATGGTTAGCACGTTGTGGCTTTGTTCGTAGTTAATATTGTTAAGGGTAGGCTTTTTCTTTTTTATTATTAAAGCCTCCATTATTTTTAACCTTTTTTACAGGTGGAAGCAATTAATATATTTGTGTTTTCTACTAGTATATTTCTAATGGAGTCTGGTAAATTTTTGTGTGTGTTTAAATGGGTTATATATATATATATATATATATATATATATATATATATATATATATATATATATATATATATATATATCTTCGATTTCTGACCCTGAGACCCGGGTTCGAATCTCACCACGATGTTATCGGCCTGGAAAGTGCCTGAAAACCATACCAAGCCTTGTGAGTGAAATTTGGTAGACGGAACGATAGGTGGGCTCTGTGGGTGTTGAGGAAGCACAAATGTGCCTGTGCGAGCATCTGCAATAGAGATTGGCTAGCCGCCCTAATTGAGGAGTATCCTCGAATACGATACTATTTATATATATATATATATATAGAGAGAGAGAGAGAGAGTGAGGGAGAGATATATGTGTGTGTATAAAATATAACAAACCACCAACGCACATATAAACACAATTAAACATAACAACCAACAATAAAATAATCAATACTAAATGAAGAAAACGCATAGCCTGATGAAAAAAGGCCCCAAACTTAATAAAAACAGTTTCATCATCAAATTCTTTATGTTATTATTAAGAGAAAAGACCAAATAATTTTTATTATATTATTAAAATTTTAATCCTTCACGTTCGAAATTTTAGTTAAATATCTTGTTTGGTTTTTGCGTTAGCGGTCGGCCAAAGATATCTACTGATGTTTACCGCCTTTTTTTCAGTTAAAATACACATTGGTTTGGAAATTCTTGCAAAAATCAAATAATTGTCTGAATTTACTGAAATTTTCACGACTTATTCTCAAATAAATTAAATTATTTTTTAATTTTGTTTTTTTTTTTCGAAAATCTTGCCAAAAATATATATTTTTACATCTGTTACACCCAATTATTTAATTTGATATTTCGAGAAAGTAAAATTTCACCCTCTTCAGATATATATTAGTTAAAAGCAGGAATCCTTGGAGAAATTTAGTAATCATTTTGTTTTTGTCGAACAGGAACACCATTTACCTAAAATTTGCTCTGAATCGTAAAATATAAAATGCAATAAAACTAAGATATTATTTAATTAGGAAAGCCTTTAATTTCTTTTATAAATAAGATTTATAAAGGATACTGTTGTCTTAAGAAAAATATTTTCGATGAATAATAAATTTTTACTTGAACTGTCCTCATTTTTTAATATTTTAATCAGGAAATAATATAAAGATTTAAATCTCTTAAAAGAATTAATTTCAGCCTTTTAGACGATATTATTATTAAGGGAAAACTTACTTATCATAAATAGAAAAACTTAATACCAGTTATCTAATACCAAGACTTTTAAAAGAATTTTGAATTTTTGTTACGTATACAAACGTGCTCCTTATTTTAAATTATGGGCGACCATACACGACATTATCAGAAAATGAGCGATGACTATAGTAAATTTAAAGTCAACATTCATAAAATTAAACTGCGAGGAATATTTTGCAACATTTTTAAGATTACTGATTACATAAAAAGTTACAAAGAAAAGTCGCTCACGTCATTTTCTTAAATTATGTTTTACAAATAAAGTCTCCATAGAACAACAATAAATCTGTCATCACTTTGTTATCACTCGTCAAACACGAAAACATGGCTACCGTCGGTTAAAAACACAGCTACTTTTTGGTTTAAAGATGCATTTCTGTTTTATTTTAAACTTAAAGTAAATAATATTTGTTTCAAATGAGATTAATTCTACTTTAAATCAGCTAATCTTCCTCAAATAAAGTTTCAAGAAAGTATATGTTAGTTTTGGGGGAAAAAATCAATACATAAGCTGCAATAACAACTCAAAATACAAGTATATGAGAATTCCAAAAACTTGACAACGAACCTTGGTTATAATAATTAATGCTTTAATGTTAGGGTTAGACTAAAATTATTCTAACTAATTAATATTAAATTTTACTATAAAATTCAAAATTCAAAATTACCAATTTTAAATTTAATCTATATTAAGTTTTAAAAAATTATAAAATTATTTAAAGAAAAAACTGAGGAAAAAATACATGTTTTGTTATTTATTTTATTTTTATTGAAAGGCCAAAAATTAAGTTGGAATAAACGTTAAAATTTAATGTTGCTCTCATATTTATGTCATAATTTTCGAATAAATAATTAGATAGATAGATAGATTTGAACAGACTAAGATAGATAGATAGATAGATAGATAGATAGATAGATAGATAGATAGATAGATAGATATGAACAGACTAAAATAGATAGATAGATAGATAGATAGAAATTTACTTAAATAAATTTACTTATAATCCTTTAAATGGTCTTTTCATTAACTTGAGTCCAGTTGTTACTTCACTGTCTTATATAGTGGGATTTTCCCCAGCCATGAAAAACTCCACTTGCCTTAATAACGACTACCTGCCTGAGTAAATGAAAATGTTCATAAAGAAAATATGCCTTGCTGTTAAAGAAAAAAGACGGATGCCTACTCAAAAACACGTATGCACTAAATATACCGTTTATAATAAGAAATTATGTCGGATTTTATCAAATAAAAATTCATAAATTCTTTATATGTGTGTGTGGGTCATTTATACAGTTGCGGCCCAAATGTTCAGAACGGCATTGTTTTCGTCAGAAAAGTAGGTATAAGTTTTTATCAAAGTTGTTTTATATTCTATAATTTTCACAAAGAATAAATACGATATTAATTGTTATTGTCTGAGATTTTGGTGTAATTTGAGAGAATAATACAAAAGTTATGGATGATTTAGTGATTTAAATATATTTTATATATACTTTTCTGACGAAAACAATGCCGTTCTGAACATTTTGGCCGCAACTGTATCTGTTTTACTTAACTTTAACCGCAGACTGAAGGCGGGAAAAACAGTGACGCAATATTGGTATTACCTGAAGTTACCTGTTCTCCACCCGCTGCTGAAAAACCTGTCTTACGAACATCTTGTCAACCACTGTGCTGGTCCTAAGGCAGACTTGTAATCTCCTTTAGTATCCTTGTTTGGTGAAGGTGAAATCACAATAAAGATGACTAACATGATAGATACTTTACATTAAAAGCTATTTCTTATTGCTAAAACTTTATGCTTTATATATCCGTTAGTTTCAATTATAATTCGACATTATTCTTCGCACTATAAACTTTATACTACAATGTCTATATCAATAATGTCGCATTATTAATAAAAATCCATTATTTAGAAATTAATTAATATATAAACGATTAGAGATAGATTTATTATTTGTGAAATATTTTAACATATTTTTCCAATAACTACATTTATACTGATTTGTAAAAATATCGTTAACGTGAACAGTGAATAAAAGATATACTCTCTAAAACAGAGGTAAGTAACACCGATATTGTTATGGTGATGGCAGCCATTTATTTGTTAAGTTAATTGTTTTCCTTTCACTGTGAGTAATAAGTAAACTCTTTCTATCACATGCTAGAAGAATTGATCCAGGTTTACTAGGAGTTGGCGATTCTATCGAGTCACTATGTCTAGAATGGTTGCCACCCAAGGCTATAGAACCTATTCTGTCCCATTTAATATATAGCTGGTAGGAGACGAGATGTATTTTCGCGTAAGCGGATGTAACGAATCCCAACTGGAATTCGATCTTGGATCTCCGATTTCATTTTCGAGCAGCAATCCATTGAGCCACCTGCACATGCAACGGGCGTGGGTAGCATAAAGGTTATTCACGTGGAACTGGGATTCGAGTAACCGGGTTCAATGTCCACCTGAGATCGTTACTGTCACTTTCGCTCTCATGAAGTAATCTTCTCCCGCCGCCAAATAACAGGTGCACTGTATATCTGGCCATGGCTGGCAGCCAGTTTAGAAGAAGTACAAACCTGAATTCAAAGTCGGGGAAAAAATAATCGGAAAACCGTTCCACTATCTTTCCCCAGAAGGAAATAGAAAAGCGAATCTCTGGAGATCTATTGTTGCCTGCGTTTGGAAGAGACATGACATTTAAAAATGCTTAATTCGATCACACTTGTCGTAAACCTGGAGTTAAAAAAATAACGCATGTCATATATCAAGACAATCATTCATTTATATTTACGTTCTGTGCAGTTTGGACACCGATAGAGACACAGAGACAATGAAATACAGAAAATCGTGCTGTTAGTCATCTCAGGGAAATAGTCACCATGTTAAATTATAAGCTAGTGAATTTGGGGATGGAGTTAAGTCTATCTATGATGCGCCTAAATGTATTTGACTTCAAAAGTTTGCTTTGCTACAATGTGATTCGGGAACGAAACTCTCCAAAGTGATTTCTTGATGCTATCAATCTCGTGCGTCACCTGTTGATTCTAAGTGAAAAACGGACAGAGAAATTGGTTAGACGAAGATGATTGTAAGCCGTCGACGATTTCACTAGCTAGAAGTCACAAGAAATCGTGAACGAGCATTTGAGCACGCTGACGTTGTTCAAACTGTTGATCCCGCAATGTTATGCGGGCTTTCCCAGAAACTGTAAGTACGATCCGGTCAGTATAAACTACAGATGGGCTTTGTGGATGTTGAACGGACACAAACCTACCTGAGTAGCCGACTGCAACTGGGCTTGACTAGCCGCCCTAGCAGACGGCGGGTGTGCTTGTAAATGAGTAACTGGATATATATATATATATATATATATATATATATATATATATATATATATATATATGAAGAAATATAGTTTTAAAGTGTGCTATATTTATGGGATAAATTGTTCGATATCAGAAATAGAGCGTGTGTAAATATAAAAGTGAACATTGAAGTCAATACTCAGAGGCGACAGTCTGTTTCCTGTATTTAGTCGGCCTGACGATTGCGTCTAACATGAAACAGCTTGTCGCCTCTGAATATTGACGTATATATATATATATAGAGAGAGAGAGAGAGAGAGCGAGAGATAGATAGATAGATAGATAGATAGATAAACAGAGATTTGTACCCAAAGAACTGATATATAGCTTTGAACAGAACAGACGTCATACCTAAGGTAACCTTTCGGCCAACACTTTTTCAAAGATATTCATTGGCACTATTAAATACAAATGCATACAAGGACACTATATGAAGCAAATGAGGAGGGAAAGGTGGAACCCGACTAAAAGACAAATTTCAATTTACAAATTAAAATTGAACAATGGAGGATGTAAACAGATAGTTCCACAAGAGTATAAAATAGAAGAAAAGAGAACTCACAGACCCTCCAACAGCCGTAAGGAACGTCTTTTGGTCGAGTTCCACATTTCCCTCCTTATTTACTTCACTAAGTGTCCTTGTATTCATTTATATTTAATTGTGCCAACTAGGACACTTAGTGAAGTAAATGAGGAGGGAATATATTATATATATATATATATATATTAAAACCCCATATGCCTTAAACATTCATACTAATCACTTTAGAATCATTTCAGACCCTTTTCGAAACATTTTTGAAAAATAGTATTGGTGACCATGTACATTTTCTTTCATACAAAAATAACCGTTTTTAATTACACCTTCGATCATCCATACAACCACTGAAAATACAAGACATAAAATATAAAGTTGAAAACATTTTCTAAAAAAAGAACTGTAATGATTCGTCCAGACTTAGCATACATTTTCTTCCATACAATAACCGATTTCTTTTACGTCTACAGACGTACAACTATTGAAAATATTAGAATATGGAAGTATACGATAGTAAGAGACAAAAAGAAAAATGAAGAAATTAGGTTAAATATATAGCATTTAAAAATGTTCATTGAGGATGAGGTTCATGATGAAGATGAGAATTAGGATGACGATGACTATGAGGATGAAGATGAGAATTAGGATGAAGATGACAATGAGGATGAGGATGAGGACAAGAATGAGATGAGGATGAGAATGAGGTTGTGAATGAGGATGACATTGAGAATGAGGATGAGGATGAAGATGATTATGAGAATTACGATGAGCATGCGGATGAGGATGAGGATGACTATGAGGATGAGAATGACGATGAGGATGAGGATGAGAATGAGGATGAGGATGAGAATTAGGATGAGAATGAGGATGAGGATGCGGAAGGGATGACAATGAGGAGGAAATTGAGAATGCGGATGAGGATGAGGGTGAGAATGAGGATAAAAATGATATTGAGAATGAGGGTGAGGATGAGTATGAGAATTAAGTTGAGGATACGGACGAGGATTAGGATGAGAATGAAAATGAGGTTGAGAATGAGGATAAGAATGAGGCTGAGGATGAGAATGAGGATAAGAATTAAAATGAGGATGAGAATGAGGATAATGTTGAGGTTGAGAATGAGGATGAGGCTGAGCATGAGAATGAGGATGAGAATGAGGATGAGGCTGAGGAAGACAATGAGGATGAGGATGAGGATGAGAATGAGGATGAGGCTGAGGAAGAGAATGGGGATGAGGCTGAGGATGAGCATGAGGATGAGAATGAGGATGAGGATGAGAATGAGGATGAGAATTACTATGAGCATGCGGATGAGGATGAGAATGAATATGAGGATGATGATGAGAATTAGGATGAATATTACAATGAGGATGAGAATGGGGATGACGATGAGGATGAGGATGAGAACGAGAATGAGGATGAGGATTAAGATGAAAATAAGTTTGAGAATGAAGATGAGGATAATACTTACGATGATGATGCGGATGATCATGAGGATGAGAATGAGAATGAGGAAGAGAATGAGAATGAGGATGAGGATGTGGATGAGGATGAAGATGAGGATGATGATGAGAATTAGGATGAAGATGACAATGAGGATGAGAAATAGGATGAGGATGAGGATGAGAAGGAGGATGAGGATGAGAATGAGGATGAGGATGAGAATGAGGATGAGGATGAAGATGAGGATGATGATGAGGATGAGGATGAGAATGAGGATGAAGATGATTATGAAAATGAGGATGTGAATGAGGATGTGAATGAGGATCAGGATGAGGATGAGAATGAGGATGAGCATGTGGATGAGGATGAAGATGAGGATGATGATGATAATGAGAATGAGGATGAAGATGAGGATGAGGATGAAGATGAGAATGAGGATGAAGATGATTATAAAAATGAGGATGATCATGAGAATGAGGATGAGAATGAGGATGAGGATGAGAATTATGATGAGGATATGGATGAGGATGAAGATGAGGATGATGATGAGAATTAGGATGAAGATGACAATGAGAATGAGGATGACGATGAGGATGAGGATGACGATGAGTATGAAAATGAGGATGAGAATGAGGATTAGAATGAGAATGATGATGAGGATATGGATGAGGATGAAGATGAGGATGATGATGAGAATTAGGATGAAGATGACAATGAGGATGAAAATGAGGATGACTATGACGATGAGAATGAGGATGAGGATGAATATGATGATGATGAGAATTAGGATGAGGATGACAATGAGGATGAGAATGACGATGAGATTGACGATGTAAATGAGGATGACCTTGAGAATGATGATGAGGCTGATGATGATTATGAAAATGAGGATGAGTATGAGAATGAGGATGAGAATGAGGATGATGTTGAGGATGAGAATGACGATGAGAATTAGAATGAGAATGAGGATTAGAATTCGGATAATAATAATAAGGTGATGATGAGAATGAGGAGGAAATTGAGAATGCGGATGTGGATGAGGGTGAGAATGAGGATGACCTTGAGAATTAGGATAAGGATGAGGGTGAGAATGAGGATGAAAATGAGTATGAGGATGAGGATGATAATGACGATGTGAATGAGGATGATATAGAGAATGAGAATGAGGATGATGATGATTATGAAAATGAGGATGAGCATGAGGATGAGAATGAGAATGATCATGAGAATGATGATGAGGATGAGGATGATGAGGATGATGAGGAGGAGGATGAAGATGCGGAAGGGATGAGAATGAGGAGGAAATTGACAATGCGGATGAGGATGAGGGTGAGAATGAGGATGAAAATGAGTATGAGAATTAAGATGAGGCTGCGGAAGGGATGAGGATGAGGATGAAAATGATATTGAGAATGAGGATGAGGATGAGAATTAAGTTGAGGATACGGACCAGGATTAGGATGAGAAGGAAAATGAGGTTGAGAATGAGGATAAGAATGAGGTAAAGATGAGAATGAGGCTGAGGATGAGAATGAGGATGAGAATGAGGATGATGTTGAGGATGAGAATGAGGATGAGGCTGAGGATGAGAATGAGGATGAGAATGAGGATGATGATGTGGATAAGGAGGAGGATGAGGATGAAAATATGGTTGAGAATGAGTATGAGGATAAGAATTACGATGAGCATGCGGATGAGGATGAGGATGACTATGAGGATGACAATGAGGATGAGAATGAGGAAGAGGAGGAGAATGAGGATGAGGATGAGGATGAGAATGAGAATGAGGATGAGGATGAGAATGAGAATGAGGATGTGGATGAGGATGAAGATGAGGATTATGATGAGAATTAGGATGAGGATGACTATGAGGATGAGAATGAGGATGAGAATGAGGAGGAGGAGGAGAATGAGGATGAGGATGAGAATGAGAATGAGGATGAGGATGAGAATGAGAATGAGGATGTGGATGAGGATGAGGATTATGATGAGAATTAGGATGAGGATGACTTTGAGGATGAGAATGAGGATGAGAATCAGGATGACGATGAGGATGATAATTATTTTCCTCGATTAACTTCTTCAGCGTCTCGGAATATTTCCTAGCCTCTTCTGTGTCTGCTGATGCCATTTCCCCATGCACAGACACGATCTTCAGTGTGAACCGATTCTGGAATCGGTGAAGCCTACCTTTACTGGCTACGGACCCTTCTTTGGGAGTTGAGGCCCCAGTCGACGGTCCTGCTCCTTCTTTCTCGAAAACTCCGGCATTTTTCTTGTTGCAGGGCTTCTCCCTCGGGCGCAAGTCTCTAGAACAAGCGTCTTACCCTCTCGCCAATTACGTTTTCGTCTAAGGGAATATTCTCTTTTACGACAGTCCGTGATCCACAAAGACCAGGCTGACACCATCTTGACAATCGTTCTATCTCGTACAGTAGGGCACCTCGAGGCGGTGTAATGGTTAGCAAGCTTGTCTTGCTAGAACAATTACCACTGAGTAGTGGGTTCGATTCTCACTAGGTGCCCTCTACTTTCGGCCTTGTGCCACATGTAAGCCACGCTTGGAAAATCACTACTCAAGAAGCTAATGGAAACAGTTTCCTTATTTCAGCCTCTTTCGTCTTGATGTATCTTATGGTGCTTTTGTTCACGTGGTACTGCTGGGCCACTGCTGCATAAGACTTCCCTTCTTTAAGTATAGCAAGAAGGGCTACCTTTTCCTTGCAGCGTCATAAACTTTTCCTGCCGTTTAGACTCCTTGCCCGAAGGCTTAGAAGAAGCTGGGCGTTTAGGCGACATGTTAAGGCGTACATAAAAGGAAAAACACAAAAGCGAATTCACAAAGATTCAAGAACACAACACTACTGAACTAGTCGGGTCTACGGCTTCCGGGAAAGTGGCCAAGTGTTATGCCTATCAACCAATGAGCGCCGGTCTTGTACTGTGTCCGATGCATAAATTGACGTCTATATGACGCGAAAATGAAAATAATACTGACATCTCATTTGAACAGATATATTTACCAAAAAATTCGAAATACTTGCTCCATAATACTCGCTCGAAATGTAACCAGTATATTCATCTAAATAGAGAAATAGTATAGTGAATAGAGAATAGCGGTCCGTATAATAATAGAGGATAGACTAGGAATAGCTATCATTAGTCGCCAGTTATTTCCTACATATAAGTGTTTCCTATACGGTCACGTGGTCTACTTAATTCAATAATGGGATCGCCTGTGTTTGCTCGCTGGCGATGCATGTTCAAACTCAAGTGTCGGCATCAAATTTAACAGTAGCAAAAGTACGAACAGAAACATCTGAAATTGCAAGAATTATTACTACGTGTAATGTCAAATAAAGAGCAAAAACCCGAGAACGAAACAGTTCTCTCACAAGACGCTATTTGGAGTACTATCGAAGATTTCAAGTACGCACCCGACGAAGATAAAACTTTTGCAAACTACTTCCGAAGGTACGAAGATCTATATGAATTTGACTGCAAAGATTGGTCAGACGCACATAAAGTACGTCTATTACTAAGAAAATTAGGCACATGCGAATATACCAAATTCGTAGATTATATCCTTCCCAGAAAAACAAGTGTGTTAACGTTCAAAGAAGCCATTAAACTGCTAACAGAACTTTTCAGCCATAATACTTCACTATTCCACAAAATATGGAAATGCATGAACCTTACAAAAAAGGACAACGAAGATTACATAACTTTCGCGTCCATTGTCAGCAAATTTTGTGACGACTTCAAATTATCAGAACTCAGCGCGGACAATTTCAAATGCTTAATTTACGTCCAAGGCCTGGTCTCAACCAAAGATGCGGAAATGAGACGCAGAATCCTTACTAAATTGGAGAGTGAACATGATTTGACACTTCAAAGGCTAGCCGAAGACTGCCAGAGATGCATCAATGTGAAGAAAGACTCAAAAGACATAGAAGAAGCTGGCATAGCGTAAATACATAAAGTACGAAGAAAAACCAACTTACCCTCCTCACAGACAAACCAAACCGATCCCCCCTCAAGAACAGATAAAACAAAATTTTCTAACTATAAAAATCAATATAAAAAAAATTACCACCCAGTCCATGCTATCGCTGTGGGACTTGGCATTGGTTTAAAGACTGTACTTATTGTTTTAAAACCTGTCTATCATGCAAAAAATAGGCCACAAAAGTACTCACTGTTGGAATAGAAGAGAAAAGCAGAATAAGAATTACGAGAACTGACCAAGCAGATGAGAGTAACATAAGAAAATACGTACAAGTTGAAATGCAAAATAGAAAAGTTAGGCTACAGCTGGATTCTGGCTCAGACTTAACGATTATAAACCTACAAACATGGAAAAAACTGAACAAACCTGCCATGTTAAAAAATGATAAAATTGATAGATCAGTTGCGGGGAGAAAGATAAAATTTGAGGGTGAAGTAATTACAAACGTAACATTTAATGGAATGACGAATAAACTAAAAATGTACGTCTTAAAGAAATACCGAGAATCTATTCGGAACGGACTGGATGCAAAAATTCGAACTGTGGGATATACCTATAAGTACGTACTGCCAAAATGTAAAAAGCTTACCAACCGAGGCAGACAAATTAAAAGAAAAACAAAAAACGAGTTTCCCCGAAGTATTTTCACCAGGCCTAGGAAGATGTAACAAAATGGCAGCTAATATCGAAATTAAGGAAAACGTTCAGCCTATTTTCAAGAAAAAAAGGAGCGTACCGTTTGCGTCAATTGAAAAAATTGATCAAGAATTAACCAGACTCGAAAACACTGGCATATTAACAAAAGTAGAATACAGTAAATGTGCCGCTCCGACGGTCTACGTCAAAAAGAAATCAGGCGAAATTCGAGTTTGTGCTGATTTTTGTACAGGTTTGAACGCAGCAATAAAGGACTACCATTATCCTCTACCCAGTCCAGAAGAAGTATTCACTAAATTAAATGGCGGAAAAAAATTTTTTAAATTGATTTAAGTGAGCCGTACCTGCAAATTCCAGTCGATGAAGAAAGTTCAAAACTACTATGCATAAACACACACACAGGACTGTACAGATACCAAAGATTACCTTTTGGAATTAAGGTCACGCCGGCTATATTCCAACAGACAATGGATACGATGATTGCCGGACTAGAGTACACAATTGCATACCTGGATGACGTATTGATTAATAGAGAAAGCGTTGAACAACACAGAGAACATGTACAGGAAGTATTTAAAAGAATACAAAGCTATGGATTCAAAGTAAAAGAAAATAAGTGCGATTTTTTCATGAAGGAAATCAAATACCTTGGCCATATAATAGATCAAGAAGGTAGACGACCAGACCCTGAAAGGTCTACAGCAATAAAAAAAAATGCCAGTTCTTAAAACATAACAGAACTACAAAGTTTCCTAGGATTAGTAAGTTACTACCAGGAATTCATACCTCAAATGCATAAATTTCGCGCACCACTGAACGAGCTGCTAAAGAAAGAAAAAGTTTGGCAGTGGACAGATCAATGCCAAAAAGCATTTGACGAAATAATCAAACAGTTAACTTCAGATTTATTTTTGGCACACTACGATCCTAAACTAGAAATTATTGTAGCAAGTGACGCTAGCGCCTACGGAGTCGGAGCGTGTATATTACATAAAATGCCTGATGGGACAATAAAACCCATCGCACATGCTTCTCGAACCCTTCTACCAACGGAGAAAAATTACTCACAGATAGAGAAAGAAGCTCTGGGAATTATCTTTGCGGTTACGAGGTTTCATAGTACATCTATGGTAGACATTTTACTCTTCAGACGGATCACAAACCGTTACTAACAATTTTCGTTTCGAAAAAAGGTCTACCGGTTTACACTGCAAATAGGTTACTTAGATGGGGAACAATTCTTCTCAACTACAATTTCAGATTGGAATATTTACCAACGAAAAAGATCGGGCATGGTGTGTCGAGACTTATACCAACAAAGACAGAGCCATTGGAAGATACGGTAATCGCGGCCTTAAGAAACGAAGAAGACATCAGGACAGTACTATGTTGTACAGTTAGAAACCTCCCAGTCACACTGCAAGACATAAAAAATGAAGCCAAAAACGACGAATTTATTAATGAAACAAAAGCAAAAATAGAAGAAAAAATGAGTTAATATCGGACAGCTTTTCTCTATGCGACAATGTGTTACTTTACAACGAAAGGGTTGTAATTCCCAAAACATTACAAAAGCGGATCTTAAAGGATTTCCATAGTGGCCATCCTGGTAAAAATAGAATGAAGTCGCTAATGCGAAGCTATTTATATTGGAAAAATATGGACCAGGATATTACTCAGATGGTGGAAATGTGCAAGGGTTGTAATTTAGCAGTCAAAGCACCGCCAATCATACATATGGCATGACTAGAGACTGATCGTCCATGGTCAAGAATACACGCAGATTATGCAGGACCAATTGACGGCTTCTACTATTTAATCATGGTGGATAGCTATAGTAAATGGTCAGAGGTGTTTCGTTGCAAAAATCCTACTTCAGAAACGACCATAAATTGCCTCCACGAGCTATTCGCTCGGTTTGGTGTAGTGGATTGCCTAGTCACAGATAATGGAACGCAATTCACGTCAGCAGATTTCCAAGAGTTTTGCGAAATTTATCAAGTAAAACATATAAAATCTCCGCCTTATCACCCAAGCTCAAATGGGCAGGCGGAGAGATTCGTTGATACACTCAAAAGAGCGTTACGAGAAACGTATGATGTGCCTACCGAAAAATCTACAGCAATTTCTTCAGGTATATCGAATTACGCCAAATAATGCTACACCATCAACACTATCACCAGCAGAAGTGATGTTTGCTAGAAAAATCAGATCAGCATTTGATAAATTGCTACCAAGTAAAACAAAACAAGTAACACAGTCCTATGCACCAAAAAGAACATTTCCCCCAGGAGAAATAGTTTTTTTTTAAAGCCTATAAAAATAACACATCTTACTGGGAGCAAGGCACAATTGAGAAAAGAATTGGCAAGATGGTTTACATAGTTCAGGGACAAAAATTCTCATACTAGAAACACGTAAACCAAATAAGGAAAAGACTGTTACAGGACGCCAACGGTCCACCTCAAGAAGAGGTAATGGACACGATTTTCGATACGTTTGATATAAAAAGACCGCAAACAATGCCAGAACCATGAAAATCGTCTCGGAAAAAAAATTTACAGAACCTTTGGAAATAGATCCAAAGAAAGAAAGATATTAAAAACCCCTGCTACGCAAACGCTTCGGAAGGGGGGTGTTATGGGAACTTACCCATATGATTAATAGACTGTTCCATACCTCATAAATACTGCGCCTCAAGAGAGCGCAGGAGACTCAGAGTTCAGTGTCAGTCAGTCACAGGCAGAGTCGCGTAAATCAGTCATAGACAGAGTCGCGTCAGACGATTACTGTAGGACATTGGAATAGTGATACTAGTCGAGACAACATCGTTCTCTCTAACCTAACCTGATTGTTATTACTAACACTTCTACTTCTTTTGTACATATTCTGTTTGTAATATATCTGTTATTCCATACCTGTGTTCGAGTTATTCTTCATTGGTTCGACCTAGGACCATCACTGTGGTACAAGAAACCTGGACCATAACAATTTTTTGAAGAATATATTTCATTGTCGCATACGGAATTTCTTTATGACTCTAATTTTTATTGAGAAGATAATAATGACACTGTAGAGTCCCCACCGTCACTTTTTACACCATGATTCTGAAAAATTTAGTCTATTTGTATTCTCTTCAACACTTTATTACTTATATTGTCAGTCAACGGGAAAAGGTGACAAAATCTGGGGCTACAGTAATCGGTTCCACATGAAACTACAAAACGAAAGTTTTGACAGGACTTCAAATCATGTCTTCGTCATCGAAACATTAATACAATGTGTTCATTGGCAGTGAGAAATCGATTCACTGCCAAAATCCGAACCGTAAAATATTATGTCGAGATGCAGAAGAACCTTCGACATCCGAAATCAAATTAAACATCCAGGATCGGGCAAATTGTCACTGCTGCTGATAAAGGAGAAAATGGATATTCTTACGAGAATTCAAAATAAAGAATATCATAGCTCAATCGAAAAACATTCTTTCAGCGCTTCAAGCTGAACTGAACCTCATGAGGAATAAGTCACTTCCAATGAAGAATATATTTTGTTATGAGAATAAAAAAAAAATCATGTCTAGTTCCATAACAACTTTCACCGTCTCAAACTAATTTGAATCAGCTGGCGAAATGTTAGTCGCTTCTCGTGAAAAATGGAATTTATTAAAAGAATGTAAATCAAAACAACTTGTGTCTAGACATAGAAAAACCGTCAACATCTCAACTTAAATGGAATCGACTTGCTAAAAGGTTAGTCATTAGCGAATCCAGAATATATTTTATTACGAGAATCACTCGATATCACGTCATCATAATTATATATCTCATAATCTAAATTCTATAAATTGTCTATATTTATAGAATTTAGATTATTATACTTTGTAAATAAATAAGGGGAGAACATTATGCAATTAACCAAATTCCAACTATATTTAAAATTTAATTTACTTAGTCGAAGTGTTAAATGTTTTTAACTCAACATCATCTTATTTAGATTCATTTTTACCACATTTCGAAATGCTTTTGATGAAAGAAAAAATGGAAAGATTGACAATTTTTTAATAAAACCATGTTTGCATTGCTATGAGATAATGATTCGTTTATTTTGTAAAAAATATATTTTTCCAGGGAAATATGTCATAAACTGTTTAATAAAAAGATAACCTAACCTCATAAGAATTATAAAAAAATCCATTTCTTTTCTTCTGTTAATATTAATATTATTATTAGTTATTTTGTTCGAATGTTCCTTAATTTTGATGCAAGAACTGCAGAAGAATAATATTGTGTGAAATTTCTATTAAAATTTTAGTTTTTATTTGGCTACTGAAATTAAGGTACCTCCAAAGATTCGCTAAAAAATGATCATACATGATGAAAAAAAATATCCCAAACTTAATAAAAAGAAAATGTTATTAATATAATACCATTTTTAACTTAAAAAATAAATAAAAAATATAAAAATCGAATCATTACTATCGGGTTGATTGCAAATGCTCACAGACCTTACAATATTATTATTAATTTTCAAATTGAATTATAAATTAAATTATTCTTATACTTATAACATTTTATTAATATTGCTCTAAAAGAAATACGCTACGAAGTGTCATTGTTACTGAGTTACACTAAAACACACTGACAAACACAAGTCGGATCCTTATAATACGAAGGTCGCACTGAATGTAATGTTTCTATTTTATTATGTCCGCTTCCGATGTCATCAGTGGATATAGACAGTATGGCTTTAACCTTCCTGGCAATAGTTCAAATTTTTGTTGGCCTCATACTGGCATCTAAGCAAAAATCTGGCAAAATGGCGTCTGACGTAAGCTCTGACGTATTATCCGTGTTCATTTACGCTTAGTTCACCTTTACGGGAGACTAAACAATTAATATGAGCACAGTTGGAGGAGAATAACGAGTTTCGCTCCCCAATTGTAGATTTAATGTCGATCCGGGTAACCAACGGTGAATATCGAACTGAACCCTTTATTTAATCTACGGGTTAGGCTGTTCCCTTTCCGCTGGCCATGTCTCGGGATATCTCGGCTTGTTCTTTTTTAGCATTGCTCAGTTTCTGCTAATTCAGTTTGGTTCGCGAATCTAGTGACATGTTAACTGTGAGTTCAATCCCTGAGCCGGATAATAAAAAACAAACTCACTGTACATATGGCTAAGCTGCTGGCTCCAATCCAAATAAGAATGACTTCAAAAACATATCCCTCCCCAGATTTATAGACAAATCATACAGATGCATGCTGGGATTTCTTCCTGGCCAATAAAACAGACAGCTTCTCGGCCTCATCCGTCACATTCTTGTAATTTCTTGCTTGCTGTCAGAAGGTTACGATCGCTTGCCTGTATATCCTTTTTATGTGTTGACACCAGTTTTAGTTTGTGAACTTACTTTTAGCCCCATTACTGTTGTTTTGCCTGCTTTTGTCTTGAATATATTGTTTGCTTGGTATTATTTTCCCCTGCTCTTTTCTTTCTCTTCTTATTGTTTATTGCAAACTTTGTCAATTCTTTATGTTGGGCATTTCTGCCAATTACATTGAACCATAACTAATTCTACATGAACAATAACTGAACAGTACTTAAAAGAACAAGACGAGAGGACAGCTGGATGAGAACAACCTCCTTTCATTGAAGTCAAAACACAGCGGCGACAGTCAAAACACAGATTGCTTAAAGGCAATTGTCAGACCATGTGCGTTGTGTTTTGTCTCAACTATTTATATATGGTGGCCAGTAATGCATTATGGGTAGAAGGTCTGTTGTATAATTCTAATGGTTATATGCGTGGGCGGTAACGGTTATGTTTCAAATATTCTAGGGGTTATTAAGTGGAAATAATTGTGGATCCGAATGCAGTTTCGTGACTATTTTATCATAGTCATTGTTAATTTTATGATTGATTGTTTTGTTATTTGTTGTTGTTTGTTATTATTACGTTTACTTGTCTTTATGGTGTTTACCACAATGTCCACTTTTATACTTACATACGCTATTTCACTTTTATCGAGCACTTTAACTCATAAATATAGCATACCTTAAAACTATATATTTTTATCATGTAAAATATATATATATATATATATATATATATATATATATATATATATATATCCGATGCGATGAGAACGAAAGAAATATATAAATTCTAACGTTCACAGTATTAATCCAAAAGAGGGCTCGATACCGATAGTAGAGCGATAATTATTTATTTATTATAATTTTATCATATAGACAAATCCATTTTATTCACTGTGAGTAAAATAGTTTTGTCTATATGATAAAATTATAATAAATATATACATATATATATATATATATATATATATATATATATATATATATATCGGGCACTTTAACTCATAAATATAGCATACCTTATAACTATATATTTTTATCATATATATATATATATATATATATATATATAAATTATGTATTTAGGCAGCAATCCTTCTTTCATGCACATTTCATTAAAAATGACTGACAAGGTGCATTTATTTAGTTTTTTATATAATTTCTCGTGCGATCTAATGATGTTTTTCTTTTCAGATGATAAATTATATAAAAACTGTCTGAATGTTCTTATTATCCGAGCGCTTTCGGCTATACATTTAGCCATTTTCAAGGATTATATTTCAACTGTTAGAATTAGAAATAGTTTGTTATATGTATGTTTTATAAAATGTTTCATTTTTTTTGTTTCAAAACACGGTCAAGATATTATGTCCATGTTCAAAGTTAATATTATTAAGTGTTGGTTTGTTTGTTTTTATTAATAAGGCTTCCATTATTTTTAGCCTTTTTTTTTATGTGGATGATGCTATTATATTAGTGTTGTCGACAAGTATGTTCCGAATAGTGTCCGGTAGGTCTCCATGAATATTTAAATTAATTCTAACAGTTGAATATTTAAACTAATTCTACCAGTTGAAATATAATTCTATAATAATAAGAGAGAGAGAGTGAGAGAGAGAAAGAAAGAAAGAAAGAAATAAAGAAAGAAAGAAAGAAAGAAAGAAGGAGAGGGACGTTAGAATTAACAATGCTTTATGGCTGTCAGATTCACAACTCAAGTCCTCCTGGGTATGACAATAAACTACATCCGGCAGCTTGGCGTCTGATCGGGAGATTTGTGGCTTTGAGGAACCTGGAACCACCTCTCAATAGATGTTGCTCCCAGGTCCACCCTGACCCAGGGTGGTAACACCTGTTAGGGTCTCAGCTATGAGCAGCAATACATTTTTATAGCAAAATGACACTAAAAAAATATAAAAATACATTTTTTAAATTTTTATCAATACATTTTATGATCAACAAACTGTATATCTAAAAAAAAACGAAGTATAAAATTCTGTAAAAAATATATTCAGTTGAAGCCATAAAATTGCGTTCAAAATATTTAGATTTCGGCATTAAATAACCCCATAGAGATTGATATTGCGTTAAACAAAATCAACAAACACAGCTCAAGTGGTCTTCAGACATGTCCACGCTTTTTTTTATCTATAAAAGCTCTATCTCCACTATTGAGCACTCGTTGCTCAATGTATCGAATGTCTAATATTATATTTACATATGGGCGTGTGTGCAACAGAGAAAAAGCGAGAAAAGAAAGAAAGATGAAGAGAGATGAAGAGAGATGAGTCATCAGAATTCGTTGACATATTTATTCTTTTCTCCTTATTTTAATCCATATTTCATCCATTTGCCATAAAGTAACCAAATATATTCTTTCAGTTCATGAAATAAAAATTTATATGGAAGCCACACATCAAAGCGACTAATATAACCAAGATGGTGTTCCTGATTTTCACCATTGACTTAACATTTGAGAAACGACGAACTTTTAAAGAAAATAGAAGCAAAAAGGACGTTTACGTTTAACATCAGAAAGAGACTGTTGAAATTTCTAGGGCACATAACTAGGAACGAGGGCTTGGAAAATTTGATACTCACAAGAGAGATTGAAGGCAAGAGGGAGACAACACATAACCTACCGAGCGAACTTCTGTAAATCGGGTGTAGAAAAGGGTTTAGGAAAGATACGAAATCTATTAAGAGCTGCAAAGGATAGGAAATTGAGGAGAGCCATCATCGCCAATGTCTTAAGAGACAGGACGATAGAAGAAGATGATTAAACATTTTTGAATAATTTATCAATCTCCCAGAGTATTAGCTTAACTATTTTTAAATAATTTCTTTATTTGATGTCTAAATATCGCTCAGCAAGAAATCTCTCCAACGAAATTTTGCAAACCATTTTTGAGACGTTCGATTATATACGGTACTTTCTCCATAATTTTCACATTTTTTTTTTATTTTGGGCTTCAAAATTACTTGACTTAAAAGAAAAGAAAAAGCAGAATATTCTGGAAATATTTATTTTCTTCCATCTTCAATATTTGTGACAATACAACAAAATATATCACATTTAATATTTTTTAAACTCAAGCTGTTAAAAAAATGATTACATAACTTTTAAAGCTATAAATTTCAATAGACTTAATTAAGACTAAACGCTCCTACTGCCGCCTAAGCAATTTTCATCCGGCCAACACAAATGAATCCATTTTTAAGAAAGTTCAGAATAATAAGTAAATTTCCTCCCCCCTTATGTATCATTCCAGGGTGTTTCACGGACATCTGGATCCACTTATTACATACGGGGAAGATTTGATTTTATTTCTTACTCTTAATGATCTCGGCACAAAGAGAGATGTTGATACTTAGCACTTTAATTAAAACGACTGCTTCCCTTAAAGACGTTATCTCCCAAAAATGCATAAGCCAACCGGTTTTTGTTAATTTCTATTTTTGTTTGTTGTTTCGATATTTTGTTTTCTTTTAGGTTGGGGGGGGGGCGGGGTTGCTTCGAAACACAATATTTGTTATTATAATTAATTTATTTTTAGATAGATAGATAGATAGATAGATAGATAGATAGATAGATAGATAGATAGATATTGAATAGAATTGGATAGATAGATAGATAGATAGATAGATAGATAGATAGATAGATAGATAGATAGATAGATAGATATTGAATAGAATTGGATAGATAGATAGATAGATAGATAGATAGATAGATAGATAGATAGATAGATAGATAGATATTGAATAGAATTGGATAGATAGATAGATAGATAGATAGATAGATAGATAGATAGATAGATAGATAGATATTGAATAGAATTAGATAGATAGATAGATAGATAGATAGATAGATAGATAGATAGATAGATAGATAGATAGATAGATAGATATTGAATAGAATTGGATAGATAGATAGATAGATAGATAGATAGATAGATAGATAGATAGATAGACAGATATTGAATAGAATTAGATAGATAGATAGATAGATAGATAGATAGATAGATAGATAGATAGATAGATAGATAGATATTGAATAGAATTGGATAGATAGATAGATAGATAGATAGATAGATAGATAGATAGATAGATAGATATTGAATAGAATTGGATAGATAGATAGATAGATAGATAGATAGATAGATAGATAGATAGATATTGAATAGAATTGGATAGATAGATAGATAGATAGATAGATAGATAGATAGATAGATAGATAGATAGATAGATAGATATTGAATAGAATTAGATAGATAGATAGATAGATAGATAGATAGATAGATAGATAGATAGATAGATAGATAGATAGATATTGAATAGAATTGGATGGATAGATAGATAGATAGATAGATAGATAGATAGATAGATAGATAGATAGATAGATAGATATTGAATAGAATTAGATAGATAGATAGATAGATAGATAGATAGATAGATAGATAGATAGATAGATAGATATTGAATAGAATTAGATAGATAGATAGATAGATAGATAGATAGATAGATAGATAGATAGATATTGAATAGAATTGGATAGATAGATAGATAGATAGATAGATAGATAGATAGATAGATAGATAGATAGATAGATAGATAGATATTGAATAGAATTGGATAGATAGATAGATAGATAGATAGATAGATAGATAGATAGATAGATAGATATTGAATAGAATTAGATAGATAGATAGATAGATAGATAGATAGATAGATAGATAGATAGATAGATAGATAGATAGATAGATATTGAATAGAATTGGATAGATAGATAGATAGATAGATAGATAGATAGATAGATAGATAGATAGATAGATAGATAGATAGATAGGTAGATAGATATTGAATAGAATTGGATAGATAGATAGATAGATAGATAGATAGATAGATAGATAGATAGATAGATAGATAGATAGATATTGAATAGAATTGGATAGATAGATAGATAGATAGATAGATAGATAGATAGATAGATAGATAGATAGATAGATAGATAGATATTGAATAGAATTAGATAGATAGATAGATAGATAGATAGATAGATAGATAGATAGATAGATAGATAGATAGATAGATATTGAATAGAATTGGATGGATAGATAGATAGATAGATAGATAGATAGATAGATAGATAGATAGATAGATAGATATTGAATAGAATTAGATAGATAGATAGATAGATAGATAGATAGATAGATAGATAGATATTGAATAGAATTAGATAGATAGATAGATAGATAGATAGATAGATAGATAGATAGATAGATAGATAGATAGATAGATAGATAGATATTGAATAGAATTGGATAGATAGATAGATAGATAGATAGATAGATAGATAGATAGATAGATAGATAGATAGATATTGAATAGAATTGGATAGATAGATAGATAGATAGATAGATAGATAGATAGATAGATAGATATTGAATAGAATTAGATAGATAGATAGATAGATAGATAGATAGATAGATAGATAGATAGATAGATAGATAGATAGATATTGAATAGAATTGGATAGATAGATAGATAGATAGATAGATAGATAGATAGATAGATAGATAGATAGATAGGTAGATAGATATTGAATAGAATTGGATAGATAGATAGATAGATAGATAGATAGATAGATAGATAGATAGATAGATAGATATTGAATATAATTGGATAGATAGATAGATAGATAGATAGATAGATAGATAGATAGATAGATAGATATTGAATAGAATTGGATAGATAGATAGATAGATAGATAGATAGATAGATAGATAGATAGATAGATATTGAATATAATTGGATAGATAGATAGATAGATAGATAGATAGATAGATAGATAGATAGATAGATAGATAGATAGATAGATAATCAAGTATTTGTTTCAGCTGCTCAAGGCTCTTGGAGAAAGCTTGATAGTCTGAAAGAATGGTTCAAAACCTGAAGAAATTCCTGAATGAACGATGGAAGATGGAAACAGGAAAAGGAGACGAATATTTCCGACCTGCCTCCCTTCCAGTCGGCTATTCAATAAACGTTATTTTGGTGTGTGTCCTAGAAACTCGTTGGCCAGCCTCTTTGTGGATGCGCCAAGCGACGATTTTCTTTGGGATGAGTCACTTTAAAATCAATGAACAGCAAAACGCAACATTTATGGACATTTGTAATTCGCTTTCGGTTTGATATTCACAAGCTCAGCGACATTCGGGGAAAAAGAGAAAATGTAAATTCGAAATACTTTTACTTTGCGCCAGACATTTGTTTCAATGTCAATTAACCTGGATGTGCGTGTGTGCTTGTGGGTGTGAATATCTTTCGAGGAATCTGATGCTTTTTCTGCATTCACGTAAGTTTCCGGATAGACATGGACGCGAACTCAGTCCCGAATAAATAACAAAATTATTCTTTCCTATATTCTCGTCTTATTTTGAATTATTGTTTTCGTCTTGGTTGAGATAGTTATTATTATTATACATAGAACGTGATAATTTTCAGAGGAGGTGTTTATTCTTTTACAGCGAGATTCAACCTTTACAAGGCCCGGGGCCACTCAAGGTAGAGTTTTATGTCTGCAGGCCATTTGTGTTAGTGGAAATGGAAGATAACGGCTAACCTTAACCTTGAAGAGTTTAAGATTATAGTGATTGGGGAAACACCCAGTTGTAAATGGTTTGCTACTATGTAAGTCGCATGGCGTGTCCCAGCCGTGAAGGTTTGACTTGAGGGGACCAGGGAATGTTGATCGCCCGATCACTTTCCGTTGAAGTAGCGGCAGAGCAGCGAGACGATTGCCACATCCCGCCCGTGGGAGAGAGAGGTTGGAGGGTGGAGAATAATTCGTCACCCACACGGGCTCAGAGATCCTTAGGAACTTTGTCAAGCCGGAAGAGTGAGATCAGGGCAGCTCCCCCACAAATATGACAACAGTAGTCAATTTTTGGCCTGATCTGACTCTTGCAAAGGTAGAAGATAGATAGATAGATAGATAGATAGATAGATAGATAGATAGATATTGAATAGAATTGAATAGATAGATAGATAGATAGATAGATAGATAGATAGATAGATAGATAGATAGATAGTGAATAGAATTAGATAGATAGATAGATAGATAGATAGATAGATAGATAGATAGATAGATAGATAGATATTGAATAGAATTAGATAGATAGATAGATAGATAGATAGATAGATAGATAGATAGATAGATAGATAGATAGATAGATATTGAATAGAATTAGATAGATAGATAGATAGATAGATAGATAGATAGATAGATAGATAGATAGATAGATAGTCAATTTTTGGCCTGATCTGACTCTTGTAAAGGTAGAAGATAGATAGATAGATAGATAGATATTGAATAGAATTGGATAGATAGATAGATAGATAGATAGATAGATAGATAGATAGATAGATATTGAATAGAATTGGATAGATAGATAGATAGATAGATAGATAGATAGATAGATAGATAGATAGATAGATAGATATTGAATAGAATTGGATAGATAGATAGATAGATAGATAGATAGATAGATAGATAGATAGATAGATAGATAGATAGATAGACTCTGGTAAAGGTAGAAGGTAGCAAGAGGAGTCAGGTACTGCCTAGAGCAGTTCAGGGCATCGACCATTTTACCTGCATCCCTAGCCACATTGAGGTTGGGTGTGAATTTTCAACAATCTTCCAAGGCATGTTCCTCCCCCGAGAGGACCTCCGCTCATCTTCATTGTTAGTAATTCTGTATCAGATCGGCAGTGCTGGAATGTAACTAGCTTGGTCTTCGAGTAATTGAACGTAACCAACCAGTTTTTACCCCACTGGGTAGTTTGTGAAAAATCAGAAGAGAGTATATGTCTATATTTTTGAGATGAGTTATTATGTACATTATTTACATTATTCGGACTATTATCCTCATCTTTGTCGCCATATTTATTACAACATTTCGGCCGTTGTACGCTCCGGCCTTCTTCAGGTGGTTGGTATGTTGAACTGAACCCTTTATTTCGTTCACTGGGGTAGACTGTTCTAGTTCCATGTGCCATGTCTAATGGATGTCAGTTATCAGTTATCTCCTGCTAATTCCCCTCTGTAAGTTCTCCACTACCTTAACCAGGTATTGAACTCACACTCAAGGACACATGGCACAGTGGATAAAGGTGTTAGTTAGATACAGTGACAGAACCCAAAGAGTGTGATTTCAATACCCGGTTAAGGCAGTTGAGAACTTACAGAGGGGAATTAGCAGGAGATAACTGACATCCATTAGACATGGCACGTGGAACTAGAACAGTCCACCCCAGTGAGCGTAAATAAAGGGTTCAGTTCGACATTCCGACCACCTGAAGAAGGCCGGAGCGTACCACGGCCGAAACGTTGTAATAAATATGGCGACAAATATGAGGACAATAGTCCGAATAATGTAAATAATGTATCAGAAGAAAGATCAGTCGCCAATCTCTGAGCATCGGGAGTTTTAGAGGTGGGCTCCGTATATAGTCGTACCATCGACATAAACGTTTACAAATGATCTGAGTATATTCTCAGGAAGATCATTGATGTAGATCAAAAAAGGTTTAGCCCGAGGACGCCTGCGGGAGACGCCTGCGGGGACGCCTGCGGGGACGCCTGCGGGGACGCCTGCGGGAGACGCCTGCGGGAGACGCCTGCGGGAGACGCCTGCTTTGACCTCTAAGGCTCCGGAGAACTTTCCATTGACAACCACCTGATGCCAGGCCACCATCATGCGATCATGAGATCGGGCCGTCAGCCCTGAACTTATGTGATGGACTGGTGTGTTCTGCGATATGCTGAGTCTCTTCATGATAGAGATGATCATGGATCTCTACAACTTCCTATCCCTTATCAGTTCTTCTTCCTTCTATCTTCCCTTCCGACAGCCATTCACACAAGCACGGCGGGTAATTGGCTCATTGCCTCCTCGTATCTCTCTTGCTCTCCTTATGCCATGTGACGGTTAAGTTTTCCAAGCCCACCTATCTCATTATGTGTCCAAGAAATTTCAGCTGTTTTTTGGGGTTTTTTTTATTTTATTTTATTTATTTTTTTTTTTTTTTCATATTCTGTTTAATGATCATGGTCAGATCAGCCGTTTCCATACAGGAAATCATGGATGTTATTATAGACACAACGTTTCGACCAAATACACTCTGGTCATCATCAGGTGTCCATTGATTGGCTGATGTGGGATATCTGTTGATGATTGTGATATGCTGTCCCAGTGATACAGTTATTATCTTCTTTCATGTGTTATGTCCTTTCAAGATGTAGGCGATCATGGCTCTCCTCGTCTTCCTATACCTTGTAGCTCTTTATAAGTTTTGTCTTTTTGTTATTTCTCCTAAGCCCTGTGCTACCATCCATTTACTCAGGCCCATCAAGTATGCTACGCTCTGCTTTACTCTGTCCCTCTTTGTCACACACACGCAGAGCAATTGTCAGCAGACCCCACGAAATCTCTGTTCAAGTTCTCAGAATGTCTTAATATATTCTCATGTGGGTATATTTCTATTTGACGGCTTCCACCGCGTGGTGTTGCTAATAATGGAAATGCAAGTAGATTTAGCCTACACCCTTGTGCAAATTAATTAAAACCACCGCTTTAGTTTCCTTTCTTGTACCATGCGGTCAGTTTTAGACCCACTAGAGTGACAGGGTGTAATCGATTTCTATTTATTTCGCAGATTAGATCATTTGCAGCGGTGTGTAGTAATATGAATCTATTTTCGGAGTGTATGATGAAATTCGTTTAGCCTTGAAAAATATTGTGTCTTCCGTGATTGCATCAGACGTTATCACGCCCAGACACTATTGTCTCGACTGTCGATTAGTTGTCCCACTGCCATTGTCTTTGATAGTCGTTATTCCAAGGAAGCGTGCGAAATTTGTAATGCTGCACGAACGCACTGGCAAGCCTTACCAGTGAGCAAATCAAAGTACTATCGGCTGGCTCGGAAACTCTCCTGATTTAAATCCAATCGAGAATCAGTGGTCAATCTGCAAGTAACGACTTCGTGGGATGGACATACGAAGTACTAACATGTGCACTGGGTCATGTTTCATTGGAAAAATACGAAAAAAAGTAAATAATAACGGAATTATTCGTTTTGTTTCAATTAAGTTGCACAAGGTGTATATTTAGAAGTATATAAAACCCTTTTCAAATGCGAGTTCCCACTGTAAGCATAGAGAGTAATAAAGTTCGTTAGTTACGTGTACTAAGTCCCATTTACATATGAAGCAGCGGTTAGTGGAATAAATTTGGCATTAATAGGTGGCAGACTAAAAAAACGAAACTGTATGAAGCCTTAGAGAAGGTAGCGAGAAGAAAGGACTAACTATTAACTGCTAGAAGAAAGAATGTATGGCGTTAGCTTGACGAACAACTCTAAATGTAAGTTACGAAATGGAGACATCAACAACAATAAGTACACAAGAATAACGATCTCTGTAGTATCGTAACTACAGTCGACGGGAAATGAGACACAGGATGCCTTCAAAAGGTTAAATAAAATCTATTAAGAAGTCGGAAAAAATTCTTAGAATCACAGAAAACAGTACTGAATTTCTTTTATTCTGTCAAGCTAGCTGGGACATTCATGTATCTATCACGCTAACGATCACGGCCCAGCATCAAAGTCGAAAGGTGATTAGGTTGGCATTCTGTGTCATGACATAGCTGGTCTATATAGGTGATTACCGGCGACCAACCCGTCTTGTTCCATGGCTAGGTGTCCAGTAGTGTCTAGTAGGTCACCCGCGAGTTCTTGTTTTGTTAGCCAGCAGTCTCCTTTTTTGTTTTCATTCTCTCGAAAACCTCGTTGTTGCTCACATGTTCGGCCCATGATATCCTCAGCATCTTTCTGTATAACCACATTTCAGAAAGATGCTGGGGATACGATGTTCGAAATAATACAAGAATATTGAAAATTCTCAGCTCAGAAATGAAATACTAAAACATTATTTTCTATATGAAATGTGTGTGTGTTTTTAGGGTGGCATTGTGTGCCATAAGATAGCTGGTCAATATAGGTGATTGCCGGGCGACCAACCCGTCTCGTTCCATGGTTAGGTGTCCAGTAGTGTCTAGTAGGATACTTGCGAGTTCTTATTTTGATCGCCAGAAGTGTCCTGTAAAGAGTAAACCACGTTCGCGTAAGATTTTAGAAATATCATGGATGGGGTGACAGAGCTGTGATTTAGTTGGACAGATGTAAATGAGACTTGACGCGACAAAGAATGGTGTTGAGAATACCTTGGGTACAATATGCGATCAAAGAGGAAGTTTTAAGGAAAATAGAAACGAAAAAGACGCGTATACTTACAATCGGAATGAGCCGAAATTTCTGCTACATATAATGAGAAAGGACAACAATTGAACACTTAGAAGACATACGGAAAACTAGAGGAACTGGGAGAAACAGCGAAAAAGCCACCTAAAGTGTTCATGTAAATCGATGACGGAAAAGGGACTGGGACGGATGGTTAGTGGGCGCGCAAACGCTGTTTAGGACGACAACAAACGAGAACTTGTGGAATGCTATGATCGGCCACGTCCCGAAAGGACACAACACATAAAATACGAAGAGATTTGCTCACTAATCAAATTTCTCAGATGTAATCAAATCTTGCGAGCACTTAACGCATCCATAAAGTAAGGAATGAAAATTGAATTCTTGCATCACTTTAACGCAAGGCTGAATTACCGTCCACAAACGGAGGAAAACATTTGGATTCTTGATATACACTTGTAATCCAAATCCTTCTTGTAGATCTGCTTTGGTTCCATCAGACATCAGGCTGTTTTCGATATCAATGAGTCGATAAAAGGTCAACATTTTTCATTCGATATCGAAGTTCATATTACAGCCAGCGCGTAACTGAGTCAAAGGTCAAACAGAAATTATTTCCACAGACGTAATGAAAAAGTAAATTGGTATATTTAAAAAAATGTTGAAAAATAAACATATAATTTTGGAAAATATAAACATATTGATACCAATTTCAGTATTCTAGCAGATCAAAAACTTGTTTCTATAGGATTTGAGACTTCATTTATGAAACTTATCAATCAACCAGTGGAATTTTGAAGAGAAATAAATTTACTTCATTTTGGTATCAGTTTCTTTAATCTATCTAAACTTGTTTTAGAGGGTTGGAAGGTTGGTTGGTTGGTTGGATTTGTTTAGCGGCATATCAACATCTCTATGGGTTATTTAATGCCGAAATCTAAACATTTTGTATGTAATTTTATGCTTTTATCTCCAGATATACATAATTTTATACTTTCAGGGTAAAGGCATGCTTTTTTAGATAAAATAGTTTGAAGATCATAAAATGTATTGCTGGTAATTTTACTATAAAAATATATTTTTAGATTTTTTTTAAATATTTCACTGATTATCACTTTGCTATAAAAATCTAATGTTGCTCATTTAGATATAAAAATGTACTGTTGTTTGGGATATTCACTATTTGCCTATAGCGGGGACCCTAACAGGTGCTACCTCCCCGAATGAGGGTGGACCAGGGAACAGCAGTTAAGAAATTGGTTCCACGGTCCTTAAAACCTTCAATCCCCCGATCAGAGACATTGCTGCCGGATGTAGTTTATCGTCATGCTCAGGACGAAGAGGATTGAAGACCTTACTTATCAATCAACTCTAGTAATTTTGAAGGGAAATAAATTTCATTCATTTTTATACCAGTTTCATTATTCTATCGATGGAAAGAACTTGTTTTATAGGATTAATCATCAACCCTTGAACTATTTATTGTATATTTTACGGGAACTACAAGAAGAAGAAAACCTTCTCCAAACATTAGTAAGCAGAATAAATGGCAAATATGATTTTAGCTTTTAGCTAAAACAACAGGCTTTTAGCGAGACTTGAACTCATGGCCGTTCTGCACTACCACCGAAACACGTGAGCGGGAGTGCAAGCCTCATTGGGGAGCCCGGGCGGTGCTTTTTGACGTTCGCTATCTTATCACCATTTGATTTTTCTCTGCTTATATTTATATACGTCACAAATTAAACCAAGTACAACTGACTATTAAAGGAGGAAATATTTTCGCGTATTTTGGGTTGTTTTTCTTTCTTTTTTGTCTAAATCCGTGAATTTCTTTTTTCGTCTTTTTGTCTAAATCCGTGAATTTCTTTTTTCGTCTTTTTGTCTAAATCCGTGAATTTCTTTTTTCGTCTTTTTGTCTAAATCCGTGAATTTCTTTTTTCGTCTTTTTGTCTAAATCCGTGAATTTCTTTTTTCGTCTTTTTGTCTAAATCCGTGAATTTCTTTTTTCGTCTTTTTGTCTAAATCCGTGAATTTCTTTTTTCGTCTTTTTGTCTAATTCCGTGAATTTCTTTTTTCGTCTTTTTGTCTAAATCCGTGAATTTCTTTTTTCGTCTTTTTGTCTAAATCCGTGAATTTCTTTTTTCGTCTTTTTGTCTAAATCCGTGAATTTCTTTTTTCGTCTTTTTGTCTAAATCCGTGAATTTCTTTTGCTCATGCTAAATCTCGAAAAAACGATATAAAAGTCACTATTTTTTTTTAATCAATAATGTTGAATTTGTTAAAATTATTCAACTTTTTAACAAGAAAAATTTCAAGTTGATGTTAAAAATTGTCGCAAAACATTTAAGATGGAATGATCTATTATGACATGTCTCTAAATTGTATTTGCATACATTGTATTTATTTTCAATTTTTCTATTAAATTGTCCACCTATATTGCATATGATCCATTATTATAGATAATTACCGTATATACTCGCATATCATGCGACTTTTGAAGACCTTATTTTGAAACTAATTTTAAGGGGATCGCATCATACACGAAATATAAAATTAGTGGATGCACTGCTGGCCCTGGCTACGCAGTTGACCAAACTATATGTCCATTTTCTGTAGTCAAATTAAGTTCAAAATTACCTCTTCAAAATTATCTCTTCAAAAGTCGCATGATACGCGAGTATATTCGGTAGGTTAAAATAAAATTTGTAACTTATGAAAATTGAAATGTAGTAGCGTGGGGAGCCCCGTATTATACATTGGGGTACTAGAAACACTTGCCCTGCCCTTCTTGAACTATCGACTTTGTCTTTAAGTACTCCTATATCATAACTATTATTATTAGCATATACTAAAAGTATTTTCGTTTTTTAAAGATCTTTACTCCAAGGTTTATTTCCTGTAGACATCTAAATTTATACTTGCAATTAGAAAAAGTCAGTAGAAACTTCTGGCACATGAAATGAGGAAAGAAATCCTGGAGAATCTAACACTCACAAGGCATATTGAAGGCAAGGGAAGAGAGAAGAAAACAAATGACAATTGGATGGAAAAACAAGGACAAAGAGGTAGGATAAAGCGTCAAAGTTTTTTAGATTTTTTATAGATTATATTTTTTTCACCTTCAGACTATATTAGTCATGAGTATAACGATAAACTACATCCGGCAGCAAGACCTCTGATCAACGATGTAAAGTACATTAAATAAGAGAAAATTATTATACATGGTCAACAAAAAGTGAAACATGAAGTTTTATTAGAAATTTTATTATGACAAAAACAAAAGATTTGTTTTGCTCTCGTCAAAATATCCTCCTGTATTCTTGATTACTGCTGCACAAATGTTTGGCAGTAGTTGCAAAAGATTCCCAATGTATAAGTTTGATAATTGATTCCATTATTTTTTTCCAGTGACTCTAAGAGCTCTTTTTCATTTTTTTCACTCTTCTGTCAAGTTCATCAAATGCTAATTCTGGGGTGTCTTCAAACTTTGGAACTGTAATTCATATATATATATATATATATATATATATATATATATATATATATATATATATATATATATATATATATATATATATATATATATATATATATATATATTTAATTCCATAACGTATTTTTGTTCTTTAGGTATTTACAATCAAAAATCTTTTTCACCCCTTCATACGATCACATGGCTTCGCCTGCACGTGATAACATTAACGCGTCTATTGAATTAAAAATAATTCGTAACGTTTATTTGGTTCTTATAAATGTAGCAATACGCTTCCGCTGCAAGGAAATTGGCTAAAGTTAAAAATTTGACCCTGATGATGAACGATGACGTTCGAAAGTACTCGGTTGTCTTTTGGAAAATATATATACCAATATAATTTCGAAATAAAAAGTCTCATTCGAAAATATGAGAAAATACAAAAGAAAATCAGCAGGACTAAGTTGTCTTTGGCGTTTAATAAAACGTGTTTAAAAGAAAGGATGCTGCCTAAGTACACACACACACACACACACATATATATATATATATGTATCAAGTAAAAGAAAATACGAAAACTGTAATATTAGCCGACGCGTTTCGTCCAATTTCAAGTCTCAAACGAAATTAAATGCCTTGAAAAAAGTCCACATTACAGTTTTCCTATTGTCCTTTACCTTAAAATATTGATTTTTTTCTACATATTAACTTTGAGAAAACTTTCCCACATATATATATATATATATATATATATATATATATATATATATACTACTTTAGATAAAAGACAAGGTATAGTGGGTACGGAGGAAAAGGAATAGGTTCAAGATGACGACGACTGAGGTTGTTCAAATTTTAGATTATGATGACGTGTAGAAAGGATAGCGGTGTCAACAGTTTAACGCCGCTGACAGGTTAACAGTTTGAGATGCTAAACTTCGAGTTATTAGGAAAATATCTTCTCGGGTCTCTATTGCAGAAAGCAGCGATTGTCCGAATGATACTTCCTTCTTACCGGATAAGGTTCACATGAGAATGAAACACAGGTACCCGTACGACTACCGTAGTTAAGCAACGTCAAGCCTGGTCAGCACCGAGAGAGCCAAATTACAATTACAATTCAGTTTGTTATAGTCACTTACGCGCAAATTCTTCCCCACCCTTCTTAAAGGCGGGATATGGCGAGTCCCTCACTGTTCTATCGCTACTTTCACGGAAAGTGCTCAGACGAACTATATTCCTTGGTTCCGCCAGTTCTAACCTTAACGGCTAGGACCCGCCAGGACACTTACATTTTAGCAAATCACCCTTATTCCCTCCGTGTTCCATTGGCGAGAAGTTACACTCGAACAGCTTCTTCCCACGAACTACTGCCCTGTGGAACAGACTCCCAAGAGGATGCTTCCTCAATCACTACAAGCTTAACCTATTTAATTCTAGAGTTAACCGTTATTGTTCCCTGCTATTCATATAAACTAATCCTTAAAGAAACTCCCTACCTCGAGTACCCCCCGGTCCTTGTACAGAGTGAAACTTACTATAAAAAATATAACGGATAGTCAGTATCTGTCTATATTTCTGAGATGAGGTATTATGCACACTATTTACATTATTCGGACTATTGCCCCATCTTTGTCGCCATATTTATTACAACGTTTCGGCCTTTCAGTATCTGTCTATATTTCTGAGATGAGGTATTATGCACACTATTTACATTATTCGGACTATTGCCCCATCTTTGTCGCCATATTTATTACAACGTTTCGGCCTTTCAGTATCTGTCTATATTTCTGAGATGAGGTATTATGCACACTATTTACATTATTCGGACTATTGTCCTCATCTTTGTCGCCATATTTATTACAACGTTTCGGCCTTTCAGTATCTGTCTATATTTCTGAGATGAGGTATTATGCACACTATTTACATTATTCGGACTATTGTCCTCATCTTTGTCGCAATATTTATTACAACGATTCGGCCTTTCAGTATCTGTCTATATTTCTGAGATGAGGTATTATGCACACTATTTACATTATTCGGACTATTGTCCTCATCTTTGTCGCCATATTTATTACAACGTTTCGGCCTTTCAGTATCTGTCTATATTTCTGAGATGAGGTATTATGCACACTATTTACATTATTCGGACTATTGTCCTCATCTTTGTCGCCATGTTTATCACAAAGTTTCGGGCGGTGGTTGGAATGTCGAACTGAACCCTTTATTTCGCTCTCTGGGGTAGACTGTTCTAGTTCCACGTGCCATATCTAATGGATGTGTTATCTACTGTTAATTCCCCTTTCCAAGTTCTTCACCGCCTTAAGGAATCAGCACATATGCTAGGCCACAAAAATCTCTTGAGCCGACCAAGCATAGAAATGAATACAATATGGGAACCAGTAATAAGGAGTGCCAGAGAAAAGCGATAATAACAACAAAAAATTGCAATATGAGCTATGGTGAAATTCATGAAATGATAATAGCAAAAATTGCAATATGAGCACTGGTAAAAAAATGGTTAAGACATTAAGTTTGTAATACCCAGAAATTCATACACAGATGACACATGGCAGAATGGATAAAGGTGTTAGTTAGATCCAGTGACAGGACCCAAAGAGTATGAGTGACAGGACCCAAAGAGTATGAGTTCCAGGAGATAACTGACATCCATTAGACATGGCACGTGGAACTAGAACAGCGAGTGAAGTAACGGGTTCAGTTCGACATTCCAATGACCTGAAGAAGGCCGTAACACACAACAGCCGAAACAGCGACAAAGAATAATATAAATAGTGTACATAATACCTCGAATAATAGTCTGAATAAATAAAATAGTGTACATAATACCTCATCTCAGAAATATAGAAAACTTGTGATAAATATGGCGACAAAGATGAGGACAATAGTCGGAATAATGTAAATAGTATACATAATACCTCATCTCAGAAATATAGACATCTATTGAAGAGCTGAAACGCTGTAATAAACATAGCGACAAAGATGAGGACAATAGACCGAATAATGTAAATATTGTACATAATACCTCATCTCAAAAATATAGACAGATGCTGAAGGGCCGAAACGTTGTAATAAATATGGCGACAAAGATGAGGACAATAGTCCGAATAATGTAAATAGTGTACATAATATCTGATCTCAGTAATATCGACAAATATTGAAGGGCCGATACGTTGAAATAAACATAGCGACAAAGATGAGGACAATAGTCCGAATAATGTAAATAGTGTACATAATACCTCATCTCAGGAATATAGATTCATACTGAAGGGCCGATACGTTGTAATAAACATGGCAACAAAGATGAGGACAATAGTCCGAGTAATGAAAATATTGTACATAATACCTGATCTCAGAATATAGACAGATACTGAAGGGCCGATACGTTGGAATAAACATGGTGACAAAGATGAGGACAATAGTGCGAATAATATAAATACTGTACATGACTGATAGCCATTATACAATCGCTATGTCAGTCAGCATGTAAATAATGTTGGAGAATTATTTTTAAATTCGGGCTAGAAACCAGAAAATGGTGAAAAACTTTAATAACTTAAATTAGAAAAACTTCAACAAAGAAATTTCGTTGGTCTTCAACGAAAACTTGTACAAGTGGAAAAATGTCTCCGCAAATAAATCTACATCGTGTTTATGCATTTGTTTGAGGAGAGGGAGAAGCGATAGTGATGCAAAGGTTGAGCAAATTAAGTGATACACAAACACAAACAGATTGGCATTCAGAAAACCTCTCAGCGGAAGAAATAAATGCATAAAATGAACAGATATTGATCATTGATCGATGGCCATGAATGAAATCGAGCCGCATAAAGTGCATGCGTGCAGAATTCTGTTCAATTGTGTGTGAGAACATTTCCGCCATTTGTATTTCAGTAGCATTTTGTGTGGAGTTATTCTCGCACGGGGATTTTGCTAGCGACTATTTCCCAGAATATGTGTGTCCGTGTGTTTCTCTTTTGTCATTCTCTGGACTCGGGAATTACATCGCTATTTTCTATTTATGATAGGTTTATCCACGGAGGCAGCGGGGGGGGATAAGTTTATCCGCGGGGGTCGGGGGGTCGGATAAGTGTACGGCTCGTGGGCAATCATTGGCATCAGAGTATGAAAGTGAAATCAAAGGAGGCACAATTTTAAAGTGCAATCAAAATTCATTGTATAAGAAAAGCACTTATGGGTGAAGTAGTTGCACATTTCCCTTGAATGATGATTTTCGAAGGGCAAAAAGATGCTTTTCTCTCTCTTTCTCTCTCTCTCTCCCCTCTCCATCTCTCTCTCTCTCTCTCTTTGAAAATGAATTCTGTCTTCTTCCAAGACAGCTTCAAAATAAAATAAAAGGCACATTCAAACGCACGCCCTATAAAAAGCTAAAGAGCCGATCATGGAAGAGGGTTGCAGTTGAAATGGTAATGATCTAATGACGAATAATATGTGTGATCCGTGCGAAAGGGAAAGCGTTAAGACGTGATAAAGGTATTGCGGATAGATAAAGATCGAAGTGAAGATTGTAATTTCCAGTGACGTCCTGGGTATGACGATAAACGACATCCAGCAGCAAGTCCCCTGATCGGGAGGTTTTGGGGAGCGGTGAACCTCCTCTTAATTGCTGTTGTTCCTAAGTGCTGTTACGGTCCAAGCTATGAACAAATAATGAACCCCAAAACTATGGTCAAAACACTAAGTGTAGAAATATATATTTTTATAGTAAAGGTACCTGCAATACATTTTCATAGTAAAAATTATCAGCAATATTTTTTTGTAAAAAAAAACAAATATTACGAGCAATGAATTTTTGAAATAAAAATGTTACTAGCAGTACATTTTTGTAACGAAAAAATATTACCAGCAATATTTTTTTGTAAAAGAAAAATTTGCCAGCAATACGTTTAATAAAAGTACCGGCATTACATCTTTGTAAAAGAAATTAGTAATGCTCCGAAGGAAATTAGAATTCGGCATTAAATGACCCACAAGGTGTTGATATGCCGTTAAACAAGCAAAAGAACTAACTCCCAGTGCAGGAATCACGCGAAAATCTGACCCACAATGCGGCAGTATTTAAGGAAATGCTGTGTGGGTGGAAACACCCTCATTATAGTTTGACTATAGAGGAAATAAGGTTGGTCCAATACTGCGGACGTAGTATAGATGGTCATATCTATAACGACACTACAGAATGAAGCTTATCTGGAGATTTGCCATAGAAATAGCGATAAAGAGAGACTTGCACTGTTTTGTCGATGAAAGAGACGGTAGAATGGAAAAATTGTCCCTTTCTTCACTCTTAAGCTTTTCATTGATGTATCAAAAGAAAAATCGAACCACACTCAGTGAAAAGCTACTGTGTACAAGAGTCTAGTAAGAAAGTCCAAAAGAAAAAAATCATTTCCGTTGGGGGTGGGCACATTCCAAGCCTGAAGAAACACAGAACTTTACCATGATTGATATTGCCATGTTCAAAGTAATCCTTACATATCAAAGAACAAATGAAGACACTTTATTCGAAATAAATACCCAATAAAATAATACACGCAAGTTCTTTGTTAAATAATCTTTCCCTTTTTTCTCCCTATTTACAAAGTTCAATATCAGGATCACGTAAAATCATTGTGCGAAATCTAAGCGCTTTCGGCTATGATAATCCACTTTGAATAAATTTAAATAACGCGTTGATATCAGTGCCACGATGTCATGTGCTTGTTTAGGCTGTTTTATTTATTCGTTTATATATATTTAATTGGGCATAGAGGGCTCTGGACAGAGGTGGAACCATTGATGTCTGGCACATTGCACCTTTGGGCGGACGGGCATCTCTGTCATCAATCATCATCTAAATCTCTCACGAGATGGTTCCAAGTTGCCATTCCCCAGTAAACTGCTTCAGCTGGCGGGCTAAACTCACGTGAGGAAGTGGTGTTAAAAGCGGACCACGAGGCGAGGTTTCTCCTCGACACAGGTCACCGGCCACGACGTGTTCATGACTAAGGCGAGCCACCTATTTGGAGGACAACTACTTCTATTGAGAAAAAATAAATAAATAGAAAAAAAATTCAGAGTTAAGGTTGAGGCGTTAGTCCTTTACTGTTATTTTCTCTTACTTAATGAATTTTAACTGCTTATTTAGATGTTAACATAGTTTAAGTTGTTTCCTAAAAATAAAAAGCGAATTTTGGAAGACCAACACCTATGACCTATAACCTTCCAAAGTCTGTTGCCGTGTTTGAAATTTGGGGAGAGAGGTCAAACAGCGGGTGAAAAAAATGTGGATATACCCGATCACAATAAAAGCATCTAAAAAAAGAAACAAACGTAAATAACTTTTTAACTTTTCTTTAACTTTAAATATAGAAAATATAAATTTAAGAGTATCCTCTCAAAACCAAAGTGTTCAGTCGGACAGATTTGTATAAATATAAATGCGAATGTCAGTGTGTCACTGTGTCACACTTTTTCAATTTTAATCTTAGAGTCTGTAGCCCAAAATATCATACCATTTTAGAATCAAACCAACTCCATGAGCAAATTAAAAGCATTCTAGGCCGAATCTAGACCTGCAATCATGAAATTTTGGATTCCCAATTTTCACTATCGCGATTGTTTTGTATTCCACCATCTTGGATTCCCGGCTTCTAGTGATAAAAACAATTAAAGGGGAACAACTCTCTAAATTTCAATAGAGTGTGTCACCTGACATTTTGGATTTCTAATTTTTCATTACTGTGATTGTTTTCAATGAATTTTACGTGACTTTTTGCGACGATTTTTTTTTTTTGTATAATAACAATTTTATAACTAGAAAATATATTTTGGAATAATTGAAATTAATTGCGAAATCCAGCGAAAGCCGCCCATGAAATAAAAATAATTGCTTAAACGGAAAGTAAGGACATACGTATATAATGCAATACTTAAATGAAGCGATCAATTTGGAGTTCTTCTGTCGTTTATTGTTGCTTCTCACATACGGAAGCAGTATACCCAGAAAAATGAAATCTCCGCCAACAGAGGACCGGATTGCAATCAAAAGAGCCAAAGCTGCAGCGATGAAAATAAAGTCCCGTGAAAATGTAAACCCAGATCAAACGGCAGGCAAGAAAGCTTCTAATGCTAAGAATAGGCAAATATTTAGATACTCTCAAACTCCTCAACAAGCCGAAAGCACAATGAACAACCCTAGCGGCTTTTAAGCTAATATATATATATATATATATATATATATATATATATATATATATATATATATATATATATATATATATATATATATATATATATATATATATGTATGTATGGGATAACGATATATATTTCTATATATCAAGAACAGTATTGGGGAAATTGCATGAGAAAGTGGAGAAGTTCAATTGTGACGTGTTTCGTTCTTCAGCACTTCATCGGACTAAATTTTTTTAGTTGCTAGTACTACACATGCACACGGCAGAGGGATGCTGGGAATGTATTTTTTTTATCTCGCCGAATTCATTTAGAGTGTTTTTCTTTCCATCACTTTTGTAAGTAGGTATTCCACACTGTGATATTTTATGATCTGCTGGGAAAGGTGAAATGTAAGACAGTTTATATCTTATATCTATAAACATTTATAAATTTGACATATTTCTCTGTTTTCTTTCAGCTTCATCAGAAATGGATGAATCTAAAACAAATTAACGTAATATGTCAATTTTATACGCATATATATATATATATATATATATATAGTTTACGAAAAACTAGGTAATCCGTATGGGTAGACCCAAGGAGGATAAAATCCAGAGAGCTCAATGTAAATCAGAGCTAATAATTTAAATAAGAATAAAAACGGACAACTTTAAGGTTGCATGTAATAAATTATTTCACCGCAGCCCTTTTAAAGGACCGCGGATCATCAGACTTCCAAATGTACTTACAGCTCCTATACGGCGTTGACCTCAGCAACAGCCTGCCCGGATGGTATAATGGTTGAACCGAGATAAACAAAAGACTGCATATCCTCCAGATTGACACCGTCCAGCGTCAGTGGCTGCCATTTGATCTGATCAACCAGGGATGGCATAATTTTGGTATCGAGGCATTGATGGTCATACTCACATCCCGTGCTGCAGCTTGCACACGGTTGAGCGCTGCTTGCACATCGTCACAGTTCGATCCGACCAAGACAATGTCATCCGCGTAGGCCAGATCAGACAACCTGACATTCCGACCGACCGCAACTCCAGCGTAGCCCCGAAGAGCCTTGCTGAGGATGTAGTCGATTGTATAGTTGAATAGGATAGGGGATAGGGCACACCCTTGCCGCACATCAGTCTTCACCTCAAACGTCTCGACTCCTCACCATAAGCACGAACACGGGCTCGCGTCGACCGGTAGTAGCCGAGACGAAAGAGTTTAGTGGGCATGCCATCGGCCTCCATGATAGGCCAGAGTGAGCCTCTATCAACGGAGTCGAAGGCAGCCGGAAAGTCGACGAAGCAGAGGACTGTTGGTTGCTGGTATGCCCAGCGTTGTTCGAGGGTGCGCCGCAGGCTGAAGATCTGATCAACACATCCTCTGCCCGGGCGGAAGCCACCCTGAGACCGGCGAGTTCGCAGATCACGGATGTCTATCGTAAATACTTTAGCTGCCACGTCGATGAGGCTAATTCAATCATCCGACTCCGGCATTGAAGTGGCCGTTGAACCGACCGATGAATACGACTGCAACACTGCACCCCCAACGGTAGATGAAGTGCGAGATATTCTGTGCCATCTGCGTAACAACAAGGCTCCTGGTGATGATGGTATACATGCAGAAGTATATAAAGCCGTACCAGATGTATTCGCCTCGTTAGTGCATCGTGTCAATGCGGTCTGGCTCTCTGAGACCCACCCTGCCGATTGGAGCGAGGCCATCCTGCTACCTTTTTTCAAAAAGGATGATAGGAAACTCTGCTCGAATATATATATATATATATATATATATATATATATATATATATATATATATATATATATATATAATAAAAAGTATAATATTCCATGGTCATAATTTATTCCATTGTAATCGTAAATACAATCCAATTCATCAGACCTACAAATTCAAAAAGAAAACAGAAAAAACATCTCCGGGAATAAAAATAAAATTTAGTGAGAGTGTATGTATGAGAGTGTGGGGCGAATGGTAGAGTAAATGAAAGCCAAAGGGAGGGGTAACAGACGAGAGAAGAATAGGAAGGAGGGATTAAAATTTAATAGAGAGAAGTTTTAAAGAGGGGGAGGCAAAGACGGTTTAAGTGAGAAACATATATATTTACAAATGTCTGATACAATTAAAGATACACCGGAAGAGTGTATCCATTTCTTGGTGACATACACACACAATAGACGATAAAATCTTAAAGCTTCGGAAGATGAGAGACGGAGAGGAAAAGAAAAAGGGGGGTGAGAGGAGGTGGGTTGTGGGAACTAAAACCGACGGCCTTTTTATAATTCATTAAAAGCATTTGTTCTGTTTCATCTTCAAACGAATTTTGGAACCAAAATATTCGCTTGAAGATGAAACAGAACTAATGCTTTTAATTTAATATAATTGAATCTGAAATTTTTGTTTTCACTTTTTGAAACATGGTAATTCCTGTGTAGCGATTAAACCATATTTTTAAATCAGTTAATATATATATATATATATATACTCTTCGACAGAATTGAGTCACTCTCAGTCACTGTGTGTTTATCCGAATCTAAAAATAAACACGCTAAAATTCACCTTCATCCCCGTACCGTAAGCTGGGAGAAGTTCAGACGCAAATTCAGTCGGGTTTCGATACTAGCTAGAGGCAACCGGACGTCTAGCCACACTGATGAGCTGCGAAACAGTCTGTCTGTGGATGACAAATATATATATATATATATATATATATATATATATATTGGACTCTCCCGTCGATTTCGACGTATGAGGAACCGACAACCTCATTAATTTTTAAAGTTGTGAAAACCTACGCAGAAAGTTCGATTATAGTGGTTTAGACATCAAAACCATTGGGTTTAAACATCCCAGCCATTGGGTTTAATCCCTTTTCCTTACTAAATTCGTACTGAAAATGTCGGATACGTGAATCAGAAAAAATAAAATCTATTTTCTAATGCAAATCTATTTTTTTATCGAACTTCAATTCCAATCAAAATCAAACATTCAGCCGCTTAGCTTGAAAATCCATTTCCTGATGACGTCGGATCATTAGCGAACCATGCCAATGTAAAAATCTTACAAATTGTTTTATAGATGGACCATATATACGATATTGTGTAAAAGTCGTTTCCATTCAAATAATGACGCAATACAGTCTTTCCTACCTCTCAACTCTATTTGACCTTGTGCTTGACGAATCTACTTGTAATAAGCATCCCAAAACTTACATCTATTGGAAGAGTTCCCATATACTCATGCAGCCCCTTCAAACAAATACACACAGATATATAGTAATAGATATTCCCTAACATATACAAGTATATAAATCATTCTATCTGCATAGACACACATTAATACAAATATATTTGGATCGGGCATGATTGCCTTCGTTGATGTGAAAGATAATCTTCATTCAATTAGCCAAGATCAAAAGGTTTGAGTGTCTAGTCAATATCAGTGGTCAGTTTTATTTCCTCCCTGCCAACTTGCACGACCCGATAGCGCAACTTAAATCGCAAAATAGCAGAGAACTCTGAAAAGTTTATGTCTTCATTGATGCTAAATGCGTAAATCACGAAATGGAAATCGCTCATTTGGTGCACACTTTCCCCCCCCCTAAACTTTCCTCGTCCCATATTACTTCAACCAACTTTGCTTGACCTCACCCCCGCCAAAACGCTGTCTACGCCAGCAGGAGATATGCAAGGATATTGAATAAAATGTACTTTTAATGGAACCGTAAAATATCCTTCGTTTCTCAACAGACACTCGAACTTCTTCCAGTCGGTTGATCGTAATTCAAAGAAACAATATTTTATCAGCATCCTCAGTATAATACTGAGTAAAGATGACAAAATGTTTTTATACATGATTTGGCATTTTGGTTACGATCAGATTAATGCACACATTCTCTATAAAAAGTGTCACAATTGCAACTTATATATAAAATTATATCGCAAGATCATCCATAGTAGATTTACGGCCTGGCTCTTGCAACGTTTCACCATTCAGGGCAGAACTTTCGTGGGATATCTTTTAACAAAAGTGATGAAAAGAAAAAGAATCTAAATGAAAATCGCTAGATTAAAATTGAAATTCCCAGAAGTGTTCGTTTGGGCGCATGCGCAGTCACACCAACAAAACAAATTTAGAACGAAATGCGTTACACGAAATTTCTGTCTACTTTGTCATACATTTTCCCTACACACACACACACACACACACACACACACACACATATACATATATATATATATATATATATATATATATATATATATATATATATATATATATATATATATATATATATATATGTACAAGTATAGGATTGGTGTATACGGAATAAATTCCAATAACCAACAAATACTATTCTTAAAAGAGTGCTCAATACAGAGTACAGCAAATATAATTATTTATTCGAAAATTATAACATAACTATGTTTTAAAATCACTTAAAAAATAGCCATTTTGTTTCAACAATTCTGGTGTCTTATCAAGTGATGGTGTTGATAAGACACCAGAAATGTTTTTTGTAGTGATTTTAAAACATAGTTATGTTATAATTTTCGAATAAATTATATATATATATATATATATATATATATATATATATATATATATATTAGATTTTAATTTGATCTAACATTATTTCATATTACTTCAAATGGAATTTTAATGTATAATGGCACTAGAATTTGAATAAAGTTTGAATTAAGTTATATATATATATATATATATATATATATGTGTGTGTGTGTGTGTGTGTGTGTGTGTGTCAATATATATATTCTTCAGGCTATATATATATATATATATATATATATATATATATATATATATATATATATATAGTCTGAAGAATTGTTCAAGCATGAAACAGATTATTGACACCAGTTGATAACCTCTGAGTCCACTTTTATACTTACACACGCTCTCTCCGGATTATACAGAACTTTTACCCATAAATATAGCATACCTTAAAGCTATATGTTTTTTCTATATTAAATAAATATACTGTTTATTAAATAAGCGGAGTGTTTACTCAAATACGAATATCCACAAAAAATAACGTTTGAAGTGATATATATATATATATATATATATATATATCACACACATATATATATATATATATATATATATATATATATATGTGTGTGTGTGTGTGTGTGTGTGTGTGTGTGTGTGTGTGTGTGTGTGTGTGTGTGTGTGTGTACCCTTGTGCAAATTAATTGAAACACCTGCATTATTTTCCTTTCTTTCACCATACGGTCAGTTTTAGCCCCTTAAACCCACTGGAGTGACTGGTGTAATCAGTTTCTATTTTTTTCTCAGATTAGGTCCTTTGCAGTGGTGTGTGGTAATATGAATGACCACAGAAAATGAGATATTTTTAACTGGTACAGAAAACGTTACCTGTGTATAATGCAAAGCGTTACCGAAAATGCGTCATTTTTAGCACGTCCAGAAAAAAACATTACCTGCATATAGAGATCAATGTTCGGGGTAAGGTTAAAACAAATTGCTCGAGTTTTGATTTCCTAAGCGGGCAGCACTTTACCAGTTCGAACTTTGGTGCTATACAATCTTCTGATCCATATTACTATTAAATTCCAACATCGTCTAAACTCTCGCGTGATAAATGGACACACATCCGACGACACTCGAAGACTCACTATAATTCCTCCATTTTACAAATTTGAAGTTTTTTCATTAATACTATCTGCAACTAAACAATATATATATATATATATATATATATATATATATATATATATATATATATATATATATAAAGAAAGAACAGTAAGATATATAATCCGGTGTCCTTATTGATATTTTTTATTTTTATTTTTACAAAACAGTGCTCAATGTAAATTTACAGAGCATTAATATTATAAATTAACTGATTTAAAAATGTTTTTTCGCTACACAGTAATAAACATGTTTCCAGAACTGATGCTAAAAACTTCAAATTTAATTATATAATTAAATCAAAAGTATTAGTTCCGTTTCATCTTCAAGCGAATTTTGCAATAACTTATTTTTAAATTTACGGTGTTTTAAACGCACATATAAATTCATAATTTCCAAGGATACAGAGAAATCCAATCATTCAGACAAGGGGCGGTAGCGTGTTCATTTTTATTAACTATTGTTGTATCAATTATGAGTTACATTCGAAAAAGAGGTTAAGTTTAGGGAAGGTAGCGATATATTTTTCAACGAATTCTGACATCCGTTAAATGCATGTTGTCTGGGTTTTTTTTTCTTTTTATTAACGGCAAAAAGTTTTTCGGGATTTTTTTCTTACTTGTATACTTAAAGATTCTTTCTAGGGGTGTCTGGGTTAGAATACGTTTTATTTAACTACAATTTTAAAATACTTTTACTCTTAATTACTAATAGACTATATTTCTTTTTAAATCAAGTAAATGTAATAGAATGACTTAAATTATTTAAAATTATTTTGTCATATCAAATATCGTATGTATATTACCAGCTCCCTTCTTTTTTTTTAATATTATTTATTGAAAAATTTTGACAATGACTGCAAAAAATAGCTATTTCATATCTCTGATTCAGTAAATTTTTAGTTTTTATAAACTTAGTAATATATAGTTTCTCACGTATACACAAAGAACATGGGTCATTTAATGACCTACATATTCTAGCTTTTCTTATTAATTACCTTTTTACTGTAGGTGTTTTATTGCATTCTTTTAAGTGCCAGAAATATTTTGAAAGGAATTTGTTATGGGAACTTACCCATAATAGCAATGGTCTATCCCGTACACCGTAAATACTGCGCCTCAAGAGGAAGCAATAATGCGAGTTCAATCTTTTTTGGACGACTCACCTAGCCGGTCGAACTCTCTGCCTCTGAGGCAGAGGGGGACTCTCTGCCTCTGGGCAGGGAGGAACCCGGACGAGGCTCCACCGAAAGGCAGAGCCTCGTTCGGGGAGGTTGACCAACCCGATCCCGTTTATACGGGTTCTACGGGAAATTTTTGCCCGAGCCTACGGGCTCGGAAAGCCCACATTAAACCGGCCTTGTGCCACATTTGACACACGTGAGCGTGTTAATGAACATCGTCAGTCAGTCAGAGACAGAGTCGCGTCAGACGATTACTGTAGGACATTTGAATAGGGATACTGGTCGAGACAACATAGCCCTCTCTAACCTAACCTGATTGTTATTACTAACACTTCTACTTCTTTTGTACATATTCTGTTTGTAATATATCTGTGGTATTCCATACCTGTGTTCGAGTTATTCTTCATTGGTTCTAATTTGGGCCATCACCGTGGTACAAGGGACCTGGACCATAACAGAATGTCTGATTTCTGTATTTATTTATCCTAAATGAAGTTTGATGTTGATTGAACCTCTTTTTAAACTCATTGCTTGTGTAACCTATATAGATTTTTATGTTTCACGGGATTCTCAATATATATATATATATATATATATATATATATATATATATATATATATATATATATATATATATATATATGGTTAGAAAGCTTGTCTTGCTAGATCAGTTACGACTGGGTCGTAAGTTCGATCCTCACTGGGTGCCCCATACTTTCGGCCTTGTGCCACATCTAAGGCGCACTTAGGAAATCACTATATAAGAATATAAAATTATTTGGCTAAACCGGAGTCAGACCAGAGGGCGGATATTTTAAGAAAGTGATCAATACACAATTCTAAAAATTTGAATGTGTAGAGCGGATAATAGTAATATAAAAGATTGAAAACTTCACCGTTAACCCTACCCGGGTTTCAATTTTACGCTCTCATCAGGTGGTTTTTGGCAATAATTAAATTATAGAGTTATATTTTCCTGTTTATATAACCTAACCTAACGCCATAAGTAAGATCATCAAGGAGGAGGGGTAGGGGGAGGAAAGAGCAGGTAGAACGAGAAGTGAAAAAAAATATTAACGTATAAATTCTCCGCTAGTGTCGTATTGGGACAGAGTGTGTTTACTAACGTGTCTGCATTTGGACATCACTTCAGACATTTCGTTCAATAACTTGTGTCTGTTCTGATATGTCACAAAAGCCAGCTTTGCCTTCTGGCACAACCTACAAACACTACCATTACAGTTGCCCGACTTTACTCTTCTCAGAATATCCCATCTAACACCGGGGGATTCTATTACAGCTCTCTTTAAACCACTACATATGACTGACTAGCTTGGTACAACGCCTACGGCTCTCCAATTTAAAACAAGACCTATGGCTATATCACCTTTTCTTGAATGTCGATTTCGTACATCCCACAAAGACTTTGTTCTGCTCTTTGAAATCTTCCACCTCCGCTTTATAAATCACACTGGCAATATTAGTCATCATCCAAAGGACACTTGCTTTTATCCTTGCTATTGCAGGGGTTGATGTCCGTGTCGTTACTATGTGCATCTGTTTTGAAGTTCCTCGTATAGTGTTTCTTTATGATATCATCCAGATTAGTTGTGCAACAATAACTTAATTTTACAGTATTTTTGTTGAACATTTTATATAGTTCATAAATATTTTCCCTAGATTAGTTATTACTTCTTAAAATAAATTAAGCTCTCAGCCGACACTGTCTCTCCATATATGAAGCCAAATACGTTGTGAAATACATAAAATCCAAAACTGACCCTAACCCTCTAATCATTATTAAACACATCCCGAAAGGTATCGAGTGCAGGCTTTCAAGAGATTCCTCGTCTAAAGAAATCTTTGAGTCCAAAGAAAAAGACTATGAAAAAGAATTGAGAGAGAGGGGAGGGCTACAAAAACAAATTGAATTTTAATCCTCAATCGAATCAGCAATATAGGAATAGAAATAGAAAATGTCTAAGTTTGGCATCTTTGCAGTAGCAACAAGTCCAATTCCTGGCGTCGTTGCAGTAGCAACAAGTCCAATTCCTGGTGTCGTTGCAGTAGCAACAAGTCCAGTTCCTGGCGTCGTTGCAGTAGCAACAAGTCCAGTTCCTGGCGTCGTTGCAGTAGCAACAAGTCCAATTCCTGGGATCTTTGCAGTAGCAACAAGTCCAATTCCTGGCATCTTTGCAGTAGCAACAAGTCCAATTGCTGGCGTCGTTGCAGTAGCAACAAGTCAAATTCCTGGGATCTTTGCAGTAGCAACAAGTCCAATTGCTGGCTTCTTTGCAGTAGCAAATATTTGTACGCCTCGGCCTTCTTCAGTATCTGTCTATATTTTTGAGATGAGGTATTATGTACACTATTTATATTATTCAGACTACTGTCGTCATCTTTGTTGCCAATTTTATTACAACGTTTCAGCCGTTGTACGCTCCGGCCTTCTTCAGGTGTTGGAATGTCAAACTGAACCCTTTGTTTCGCTCACTCTGGTAGACTGGTTTGGTTCCACATGTTATGTTTAATGGATGCCAGTTATCAGTTATCTCCTGTTAATTCCCCTCTCCAAGTTCCCCACTGCCTTAACCGGGTATAGAATTCACACTCTTTGTGCCCTGTCACTGGATCAAGGACACATACCACAGTGGATAAAGGCGTTAGTTAGATCCAGCCGAAATGTTGAAATGTTTTGTTTGGAATTGTTTATTGTTTAGCTATGTTATTTCCCTTTATTACATAGTGTATATGCCAATTGGACTAGACATGTTGAGTGATATGCATATAATTCCTACCTGATAGTATGTCTACTGATAGTAGTCCCTAAAGAAATGATCTTCCGAACTCCTGTTCTCTCTAAACTCTACAATAACTTCCTGGATACCTCTTGCGTTCCTGCTTTTTGGAAATGCTCTTTTCTAGTTCCAGTCTTTAAAAACTCAGATGAACCGCGTCTGATACTTCTAACCAGCGGCCTTCTACCTCTTTTTGGCAAAATAGTAGAGAACATAACCAACTCTGATATTGGTTAAGCATCTCATATCCTAAGTCCTACTTAAAGACAAGCAATATGGGTTTCACTTCTCTGGGTCAACTGCTGGTGTACTAACGATTACTGCTGAAAGAGTCTATCATACTTTACATGCTGAATCTGGAGCTGCTGATTTGGACATCAGGAAAGCATTCGAAAGAGTCTGGCATAGCGGTCTCCTTCATAAGTTGAAAGGTTATGATATTTCGGGGCGAGTTTTTGAACTAATTCAGTCAATGAAATGAAACCTTCCCCGGAACGATCACTCTTTTAGATCTTTTTTTGATTGATACAGATGTCATTCAGGACTCTATCATTGAACCTACGCTGTTCCTAACTTTCATCAATGACCTTCTCGATGACATCAGTTCGAAACTCGGTATCTATGCTGATGCCAAACCTATTTACTCCTGTCTTAATAGTAAGTCTGATTGGTTCCGTAAATTGGTCAAATTGGTAGCTGATGTAAAAAATGATTTACAATCTGTTATTAAATACAGCCAGGAATGGCTTGTAAAATGTTAATGTCACCGAAACAAAACTGCTCTCTCTCTCTCTCTCTCTCTCTATCTATCTATCTATCTATCTATCTATCTCGCTCTCTCCCCCTCTCTCTCCCTCTCTCCCTCCCTCTCTCCCTTTCTCTCTTCCTCTCTCTCGCTCTCTCTCCCTCTCTATCTCGCTCTCTCTCTCTCATTCTCTCTCTCCCTCTCTCTCCCTCCCCCTCTCTCTCATTCTCTCTCCATCTCTCTCTCTCTCTCTCTCTCAGGAGAGTGACTCATTGCACCTTCTCAAACTGACATTAAGTGAAAAAAATTATATTGAATCAATTGCTAGGTCTACTGCAATTAAAGTTGGTTCCCTGTTTCGTGCTAGACAATTTTCTCTCCAGAATCTATGATATATATTTACAAGTTTACAATTACGTCTATACTTTGAAAATTGCTGACTGGTGCTCCCCCTATATATTTAGAGATTCTTGATAAGACGACTCTGCAATGTTATTGGAGCTGATCTGGCACCTCACCTTCAATCACTTTCCCGCCGTCGTCATGTGGCTTTCCTGCGCCTTTACTATAAATACTTTCATGGAAACTGTTCATATGAACATCCTTCTATGCTAACTAGATTCTATGAATTTAAGCTCCCTATTAGATTGGCGGTAATATCTCACCATGTTACAGCTGAAATAGCTAGATACAACCGTAAGTTCTATGCTAACATTTTCATCTTTCGCACTCCGTACTTGTGGAACTCTCTTCCGGCTTCTTGCTTTCCTGTCAACTTTGACCTTCAAAAATTCTAATGCAATGTCAATCGTTTTCTCCTGTTTTCTTGATTCCTTTTCTTTTATTGTTCTCGCTCCTTAATCAGGTTTCTCTTTTTTGTCATTCTTTCACACTCTCTGTAACCCCTTGCGTCTTAGTGGCTTTACTGTCTTGCTCGGGATGAAATGAATGAAAACAAATATGAAATCTACAAACTTCTTCGTCTTCTTCATGTTCTGAGTCATCAACTTGTTATTGGTAAATATTTAACACTTAATTGTAATTGTATTCATCCTTTATCCAGCTGAAAATGTCTACCCTCAAGAACTGCCAATAGAAATGGCACATTTACTCTTTGAAAACGATTGGCGAATTCTTCCTCTGCTGATTGAACGTAATAAACAAAAAAAAAGGATTGTTGTAACAAAACGAAATACTGTGTTTCCTGTTCGGTCCAATGAAAACAACGCCCTGAACAGGACATTGGTTTCTTCCCCAACTGATTACTGTTCAGACTAAAGCGCAAAGACGAAGAACGCAAGAAAATTAATTTATCTATTTAGATGTTTTCTGACTTAGAGAATGACGAATCACTTGGCGCCGATATTAAGAAGCAGACCCCCAGCAAGATGAGATCATCTTTTTACAGCAGAAGAAAAATAATCTCAGTATTTATTCTTAAGATTTCGCAGAAAGAGTTGCCACCACTATTGTAATAGATATCTTGCGGACCTATTCGCAAGTTTAATAAGTTCGATCCTACGCGGTCTTCCAAAACCGTGGCCTTGTGCCAGAACAAACTAAATAAACACTATTTACATTTTTCAGGCTATTGTCCTCATCTTTATTGCCATGTTCATGACGTTTCGGTCGTTGTACGCACCAGCCTTCATATTACCAGTGGATAAAAGCGTTCGTCGGATCCAGTGACTTGACCCAAAGAGTTGTGAGTTCAACACCTGGCCACGGCAGTGGTGAACAAAAAACATGGAAAGTTGAGTTAAAGGTAACTGAGACATCCGCAAGTGGCATGGCACGTGGAACTTGAACAATTTACTCCGGTGGAGGAAATAAATGGTTCAGTTCGTAATTCCAATCACCCGAAGAAGGCAGGAGCGTACAACGGCTGAAACGTCGTGAACATGACAATAAAAATGAGAACAACAGTCCCAACAATGTAAATAATTACAATACCTCATCTCAAAAATATAGACAGATAAGTAAACACTATTTAACTAGAAACATCTAAACCACAGGTCATATAAGAAATTAATAGAATTCAGGACATATGTGACCATGGCTCTCCACAACTTCCTGCGCTTTGTAATTCTTATCAATATTAGTATTTTTACTATGCCTTCTGCCGTCAATTTACACAAACTCAATGTTTCATTCTACCACTCTTACCTTCAATATATCCTGTGGGTGTCAGATTCTCTAAGCACTCTTTCCTTATTATGTATCCCAGTATCTTATTGCACTATAAGTGTCATATTTGTTTTCGTTTTTTATTTCCACGTTACTAACATGTTCCTTCCGTGGTAATCTCATCATCTGTCAATAAAAACATGTCTCTATTGCCCCAAGTCTCCTCCTTTACGCCCAAGATCGGCTTCGTTGGATAGTGTTCAGGTTAACATGGGGTTTAGGAGGACTGGGCGTTTGCCGGGCTAATATAGCCGTATTCGAAATTCAGGTATAAATTTGGTTGCAACCTTTAGTTTGGATTGTTTACCGGCATATCAAATACTTATGGGTTATTTAATACCGAAATCTAATTTTCTTGGATGCATTGTTAATATTTTTCAAAATTCCATTACTATTTCTTATCTATGAAAATGTTTATTGCTGGTAATCTTTTACTATGAAAATGTATTGCTAATATTTTTATTATAAAAATGCATTTTTATAATTTCATAATGATTTAGCCCCAGTTTAGGGGTTCACTATTTGACCAGAGCTGGGATCCTAACAGGTAGCTACCACCCCGGATCAGGGTGGACCTGGGAACAACAGTAATTAAGAGGTCGTTCCACGCTGCTCAAAACCTCCCGATAAGAGATCTTGATGATGGATATAGATTATCATGTCCAGGACGGAGGTTGCAACGTTGATCCTCCAATATTGAGCAATCTTTGCTCACCCAGAAATGAAAAAACAGAAAATGTTTTGTTATCTGAAGAATAGGCTATTGCATTAAAGCGTTGCTTCATAATGTGGTCGAAGATTAATCGTGAGTTCAATCCCTGGGACAGGTAGTACAAAATTAAAAATCAATGCAAAGGCGAGCAATGCTCGAGCAGTACTATAAAAGAAACAGGTGAGAATTCTCTGGACATGGACAACCGAACGCGAATAATCTATTCAAATTAAATAAAGGATTTTAATTCAAAATTCTTTGGTTATTCCGATAGACAGATACCTGAAGAAAGCCAGAGGGCAAACGGTCGAAACTTTGCGATAATAAAAACAAAGCCATGGGCAATAGTTCGATTATAAATAATGTAAATAAAATACTGCATATTGTGAAGTGTAAGATTATTGCGCCAGACTTCTAAGTGGTGAGGGCCCCTCTGCGTACTTTGAAAAGTACTGTTAGAAACACTGATTGTTTTTAATAGAAACTCGAATATCGACTACTGGTTTTATGATTTATTGATTGGTTTTCTACGGCCCACCAACTCGATGCAGCTTATTTAAAGTCAGAAAATGTTTTTAGATTGCAAGAATTTTTGTGGGATAGTTTAGTGATACAGTTCCTACTAATTAACCTATAGCTGGGGGAGAAGAGGTGGATCCATCCCTAATCAGATTTTGAAATTATAATGCGGCTATAAAGTGGGTAATCAAATTTATAGTACAATCAATATATGAATTGATCCCTCACTTTGTGACCATAGTAGTTCCTATACATTTATATCCAAGAGAATGTAAATAAATCTAAGACATGCCTGTGTAGCTAATTAGTATTTCATTGATTCGTTTTCTATGGCTTATCAACAACCAAGAACTTATACGTGGATATAAAGTGAGGGATCAATTCTACATCACAAAATATATAAATTGATCACCCACTTTGTGGCCATTGTAGTTTCTATGCATTTATATTCCAGAGAATGTAAATAAATCGAAAAGACATGTCAATGTAGATAATTAGTATTTGATTGGTTGATTGATTCGTTTTCTATGACTTATCAACAACCAAGAACTTATACGTGGATATAAAGTGAGGGATCAATTCTACATCACAATCAATATATAAATTGATCACCCACTTTGTGGCCATTGTAGTTTCTATGCATTTATATTCCAGAGAATGTAAATAAATCTAAAAGATGACTGTGTAGCTAATTAGTATTTCATTGATTGACTGATTCGTTTTCTATGACTTATCAACAACCAAGAACTTATACATGGATATAAAGTGGGAGTTCGATTCTACATTACAATCAATATATAAATTGATCCCTCACTTTGTGACCATAGTAGTTTCTATACATTTATATTCAAGAGAATGTAAATAAATCGAAAAGACATGTCAATGTAGATAATTAGTATTTGATTGGTTGATTGATTCGTTTTCTACGGTTTATCAACCCTCTGCAGGTTATTTAAAGCCAGAAAATATTTTTGGGTTGTAAGATTTTTTTGGAGGGGTCAGATAATAATGGTTTAGTGATACAAGTCTTATTAATTAATCTATAGCTAAGGATGAAGAGATGATTTTCTACCTTTTCCAAGGGTTATTGCACGTAAGTGAATATAATGAAGCCAATGAGAATTGAAACTCTAATCTTCCATAATAAATCCCAGCCATTATTCATTACACCAGCCGCACATCCAAGCTTACAAAACATGGTATTTTCCAGCGGTCACCTATCTAGGTAGTAATCAGGCTCGACGTTGCTTAACTTAGATGATCGTACGCCGACGACTAGTGGTGAGTGAAGCTGGGAAACTTACCACTAATTTACGATGGTATCCTAATATTTATACGATGCCTCGGCTGATTTTAACGCCTGTGGGAAATTTCGTCACAGTTGATTCCAGGTTATCATCGTCGCATACGCACATAGACAAATACATAGACACATGCACGTACAAACACATACATAGACACACGCACAAATACAAGCACATGCAAACATATACTCACGCACACAAATGTGCATCCACAGAAATGCAGACACGAGCAGACGTATACCCGCAAAAATACACACACACGAAAAAAATACCCATTCAAAGATCCACACATATGCACATGCACACGATCTCAAACTACACATACGTACATATACAGAAATGTCTACATACTCACGCGCGCACATTTCACGCAAGCGCAAATGCACACACGAATGCACGCATAAACCAAAACGTACCGCCCACACACACACAAATATACGTGCACACACACACACAAAACCATGCTAATAGTCCTTTGTGTCAGCTGGTAGCTGTTAACTAAATCTATAAGTTTCTATTCTGGTGAAAATGTTTAGGATTAAGGTAAAATCTTGCCAAATTGTTCTAAAAACAAGTTTACTTTAAATGGATCTAAACGCAGCACAACTTTGGTAAAAAAAAATGATGTACGCGAGAAATTTCAAATGAATCCATCAATTTAATTATAGATACAATCTATATTAAGTGTTATGGGTCCTTACCTATAACTACAGTATGAACTCTTCCTAACACTATGTATACTACGCCTCTCAAGAGAGAGGGACGAATCGAGTCGAGCCGCTAGTAGTTCACTCCAAACCAGACTGACAGTCATGCTAACACCTTCCACGTCTTGTATTATTATTCCGTGTAATATATCTTAGTTATTTCTACACTTGTGTTCGTGTTGTTCTTCCTTGGTCCTAACCTGGACCATAACAGAAGAAAAGAATAATTCCAGATATTAATGTCTATCTATATATCCATCTCAGTATATTCATATCTATGTCAGCCTGCTCATTATCTATCTATCTATCTATCTATCTATCTATCTATCTATCTATCTGTCTGTCTGTTATGGGTCCTTACCTATAACTACAGAATGAACTCTTCCTAACACTATGTATACTACGCCTCTCAAGAGAGAGGGACGAATCGAGTCGAGCCGATAGTAGTTCACTCCAAACCAGACTGACAGTCATACTAACACCTTCCACATCTTGTATTATTATTCCGTGTAATATATCTTTGTTATTTCTACCCTTGTGTTCGTGTTGTTCTTCCTTGGTCCTAACCTGGAGCATAACATTAAGTCTCTTCAATTTCAGATTCTTTTTTGTGTTGCACTTCTTTCCCTTTGGAATATTTGTTACTTCAGATATTTGCTCGAACTTGTCAAATAGGATTTTGCTTTCGTCTCGGTTGATTTTCATTGGTTAATCAGTTTTTCCGTGTAATCGACTTTTTAAAACAATGTTAGTATAATTTGTGACGTTCCGAATTCAAGGAGAGTCGACACGTCCCTTCGAAGTTACAAGAAATGAACTGATTCCAAACCTAACTGAAAAACCGTAAATATTGCGTTATGTATGCAAGTGTACATAAAATCTAATTCATCTATGTGAGATTCAGATGAGAATGTATAATAATAATATTATTCTATAATAATTATTTCTCCAGTAACACTTGGAAACAATATTCGGATCAATGAAGATGTAATCGATATAAATAAATCGGTTTTTTAGTTGTGGCACAAGTGTCAGAAGAAATCTTTCATTTTGGTTCATCTTCTATAGAAATCATTTTTCTATTTGATATTCATGAAAATCTGATCTGTTTAAAAAAAACAGTTCAATAGCAACGCACCTCCGATTACGGACGATCATATCAGCATTCTATTTCCCCTCCACCCGACTCCACTCAACATATCGGACTTAGTTGCATTTAAACTTTGCCATCATGTGGCAGTTAAAAAGGAAAAGACCAGTTTTCTTTGCTACGAATTTTCCGGGCAATCATTATGATACGTGTCAACGCCAGTTGATGACAATTTACGTATTCTTTGTCTCACACTCTGACAAATCTGTTCGCCAATCAAGTAAAGGATTAAAAAAATAGGATTAAATTAAAAGATTAAAGTGACCAGAAAATTTAAAAAATATATAAGCCACTTTAATCTTTTACTTCTTTTCTCGCCATCTTTTATTTTGTTTTTTCTTTTAATTTTTATTTTTTGTTTTTTTTGTTAAGTATAATTTATGCAGTGTTGTTTCAAGCAAATTCTTTCTTTCAGCAAAACAGTATTCTTTATAAGCAAAACAGCAACTCTTAAACAAGCTGATTTCTCGATATATTACCATTACTTCCCCAAATTTAGTGCGATATGTTGTATGAGGCGCTACTGTTCCAGTCAAATAATGAAATTGTTCAGACACATTCGAATTGCTTTGCATCTCCTGAGTTCTGATTAGGCAATTTTGCTTCTAATAAACGAAGGATTCTTAGAAGAAATTATATTTCCAAACACAAAATTGAATATGCATTCAGAGTGGTTACCAGGTTCCCCCCCCCCTGTTCCGTTTTCTTTTTTTTTTTTTAGTGACTGCGATCTTCCCTGGGGATCGCTCTATACAAAATTAAATAAATATGATGAAATTGCTGCAATATTTTGTATTTGATTTAAGCTATTTGATCTCCGTTTATTTCAGACAAAATTGTATTATTAATATTTTACCAGTTTAACACGACTTTTTGTTGCTTTTTCTCATATCAACTTCCGTCGGTGCAGTCTTTAGCCTAAGTAAGTCGACCTAAAACTTTCGGATAAAACGAGATAAATAAAATTAGTACTTTATCCAAAATTTAAAATGTAATATTTCATCGAAAAATTAAAATATAATGTCTTATCTTAAAATTTCATTAAAGTTTTATTTTAAAGTTGTGTTTATAGATTTATTGAAATATTAAAAGTTGAGATATACAGAATAGGGTCGGTGCTTTAATCCACACAATATCTTGAAACGGATTCCTTAATTATCTATTTTGGTTGACTGTAGATTGAATAATCTTTCATAAGCGGCAATGACACTAAAATATTCAAGTATGTTGCCATTTTTATTTGAAAATGTTTTATTTATATATTATTTGTTGTAAAATATAATTAGTTAAAAATATACATTAATATTTCTCTAGTAGTTTAGTCTGCATGGTTAGGATTACTGGTATGTAGAAGGGCGCCCACGTCAAAACCGGGTGTGACACAAGGTCAAAGTTTAACGTGAGCTATTAAACTTCCTAAACATTTTCAAGAGTTTTTTGTTAAAACTCTAACTTGTCTTATTCTTACTTTCTCACTCGGCCTGTTCAAACTATACAGTGAGGCAATTATGATAGAATTGGAAGCCCTACCGAGATTTAGCATTGGCGGCCACAATCTTAACAACATAAGATACGCAGATGACACGGTACTGATAGCAGACACGGAAAAGGAATTACAAAATCTCCTACGGAAGGTAGCGACGGAGAGTGTGAAGAAGGGACTAAGCATAAACTACAAGAAGACAGAATGCATGATCATCAGTAAGAGGATGAACCCGAAATGCGATTTGCAGGTCGGGAAAGCTAGAATCAAGCGGAAGTTTAAATACCTGGGAAGCGACTTGACAGAGGACGGTAAGTGTGACACTGAGATCCGTAGGCGTATTGGGATGGCCAAGGACACATTCCAAAAGTTGGGCAGAGTATTGCGAGACAGGAGGATATCTTTGGTAACAAAGAAAAGAATATTGAACTGTTACATGACATCTGTCCTTCTTTACGGCAGCGAATGTTGGACGATTTGCTCAAAGATGAAGAGACTCGAGGCGACGGAGATGTGGTTCTACAGAAGGATGCTAAGGATATCATAGACGGAGCGTGTGAGCAAAGATGAGATCTTAGAAAGGTTGCAAACAAAGAGGAGGCTTATACTTAACATCAGGAAGAGGCAGCTGAAGTTTCTGGGACACATAATGAGAAAAGAGGGCCTGGAGAATCTGATACCCACGTGTCGAATAAAGGGAAAGAGAGACAAGGGAAAACAACGCGTGACATACCTGGCGGGCTTAAGCAAGTGGATGACAGAACGTGGTCTTGGGGAGGAAGCAGAGGGAAGGAACTTGTTGAGAGCTGCAACAAATAGAGGGATGTGGAGAGCCATGATCGCCTACGTCCTGAAAGGACATGGAAAATAAAAAGAAAAAAAGAGTTATAGTTACCAACTTTGCATTTACATTTTCCACACAGCAGAATTTGGTACAAATACCGCAAATGTTGGAGAACGGAAGTTTGAGAGGTTTAGGTGTTTTTTGCTGATCTGGTTTTATTTCGTTGGTTGATTATCGTCCTGATGCGTTATTTCGGTAAGGAAAACGCTGAGAATCGTAGTAGAAGCTGGTTGTCTAATGTAGCATGTGCAGCCTGGGAACTAGCGCAGACTACAACATGATCTGGCGTAGGAGTTGCCCACCGGAGGTTCTTGCACGGACACCTTTTCATACGCGACATGACACTGCAAGAACCCCGATATTATACGACTGTTGATCAGAGCAGCCTTTCAAGACTTTACGCAAGAGTTCGGGCACCTAATAGACCAGTTGGAAAGCAGCAACCAGAAAACTGCCAACCCGGTACCCTGAGTGTGAAGAGACATCGCCACCACCCACACATATCTAAAAAAAAAAAACCTAATGACATCATCATAGTTCTGGCCTCATAAAAGAAAAGGAATCAGGAACCACTTCCTAGACAGGAAACAGAGAATGTACCGCTACCTCTGTTCAAGAGAAAGGGGAGGAGTATGGACCGGGCGATAGAAGGGCTTATCAACATCTATATCTCTCCGAGTACTTTGCAATGTTGATGCATTAATTTTCAAGGATTGTGTTTTGTGTCTCTTTACGCGACTTTTTGTTGGAACCTATTTCAAGTCACTCAATGTGACGTCATGGAAATAGTAAAAGTTTGATGCGTATATTCTCTTAAACACACTTCAATATACTGTCCTCTATAGAGAAAGATACATTATTTAATGTTGACTGTTTTTCTCATATTATAACAGTCACCAGAATTTCTAGTTTTTCTTTGCGGTGTGTCTTGTATCAAATGTTGATGGTGTCTACTAAAATGAATCTGATGTTAATCCTATTTTTATTATTATTTTTCATATGTAGATCTATATGTGCGTGTATTGGACATAGCTTCTGACAAATGACGAGTCACCCTAATAAAAAATAATATAAAAGAAAAATAAATACGAGCTTTGACAAATTTACCGATAACATAAAACAACTAATTGAGAAAATACAAAAATTTAATTAAAAAATTGATAGACAGAACTTGTCGATATTATTTAACTAAATATATATATATATATATATATATATATATATATATATATATATATATATATATAAGTTCAAATATGTTTGAAAACTGCTTGGTATTAGCAAGTATAAATACTTTTTTCTCCTGATGATGGCCATGTTCGCCGAAACTAGTCAAGGAATCTAACTGAAATAATAAAAACGAAAGAATATTAATATACAACCCAGTATGTCAAAATATTTTAATTTTTTAATATATTTTATTGTTCAAAACATATATATATATATATATATATATATATATATATATATATATATATATATATATATATATATATATATATATGCTCCTGAAAGCATATTTTGATTGTGCTCTTTGGGGAGAAAGTGTGAGTTTTTAAACAGTGACTATTGCTGCTACTAATGCAATGCTCTTCGATAAAAAGAGTCGAGTTCTCTCGGTCACTGGCGTGTTTATGTAAAAATAAATACGCTTAAATTCACCTTTATCTCTGCTGTGCTCCAACGACTTAGGAGTAGATTCTCCGACTGACGCCAATTCAGTCGGGTTTCGATCCTTGCTAGAGGCAACCGGACGTCTAGCTACACTGATGAGCTGTGAAGTCTGCCTCTGGATGACTATATATATATACGGATAAATAGATAACTAGATAGATATCAGAGGCGAAGGGTCTCTGCATGCATAGCACGCCTTACGCGTCATATAAAATTGGCGATATTTTATAAGTGTAAATAGAGAAAGCTTGTGTTTGCTTAGCGAGAAAAGAAGAAAAATCAATGAATTAATTGTTTTCCTATTCTTTTCGCTTTGATCGTGGAGCATGAAAGGGAAAACAAGAGTGTGTTTGGGTCACAAACAGATGAGCAGAGAAGTGTTGTTGATTGTCTTCGAGTCGTGTTAAACCAGCTTCAGTTACCTTATCGTGAAATGAAGAAGCAGGGAGCAGCTAAGATCAATATTTTGCCTACTCACTATTTTTGATTAGACTTGCCTACTCAAAGGACTTAAATCTTACCTCATAGAGTCGGAAAGATGTAGCTGAAAAACGAGTAATTGTGAATTTCTTTTATTGCTGAGTCTCGTTTATTTTGTACGATTATTCATTACTGAAGAGTATATAGGGAATGTCTAGCGGCCCTAATGTCACATCAAATATTACTCATTTTTTTTACTGCTTTTTAGAAATATTTAAGCCATGGAGTGTATTCTTCATCCCGTCTTAATACCCAGATTCAGTCACATGACCACTGCCCAGAACTTGATTTTCTTACCAGTTCACACTTGGAACGAAAAGGAGGAGCCGGCAAAGTTACTTTTTTATGATTACTGTTATGGTCCAAGTTCCTTGTATCACGGTGATGGTCCAAGGTAGAACCAATGAAGAATAACTCGAACACAGGTATGGAATAACACAGATATATTACAAACAGAAATATGTACAAAGAAGTAGAAGTATTAGTAATGACTATCAGGTTTGGTTAGAGTGAACTATGTTGTCTCGACAAGTATCACTATTCTAATGTTCTTACAGTAATCGTCTGACTCGACTGTCGCTGACTGACTCTCTCTGTCTGCTGCTTCCTCTTGAGGAACAGTATTTATAATGTCCGGAATAGTCCATTATTATTATGGGTAAGTTCCCATAACAATTACAAAGTTAGCATTCATTTATCTATTCCAATGCTTTAAAATTGAATATTATATATTTCAAATTATTTTTTAAAGTTATGTAAAAAAACAGTAAACTAGCACCTATATATTTCGTTAGAATAAAGTTTCGATTCATTTTAACAATTATCTCGGTACCTCCAGAAATTCGCTGAAATGTGAGCATATATGATAAAATAATACTGAAAACTTAAAACACAAAATTCTATCGTCAAAATCTTTGTTATTATTAAGAGGAATGCCCAACGGTTTATTTGATTTTTTTTTCTTTTTTACATTCTTTTTAGAACTGTCTAAATTTTGGTTAAATATCTTCTTTTTCTGGTGTCGACATGATGCCATAAATTATTACGGGTAATTTGAGTGTCTTTTTGCAGTTAAAAACACAGTGATTTTGAAATTCTTGAAAAAATCAGATAATTGTTGGATTTTAATAAAACTTACTGAACCTATTCACAAATGAATTAAATTATTTCTTTAAATGTTTCTTTCTTATAAAATCTTGCTGAAAATAGTGTTTTAACATCTGTTACCCCCCTCCACACACACACACACACAATTTTATGAAATTTCGATAAATTCATGTTTATAGCGGTTAATTTTCATATTAGTTATAAGTACAAGTCCTCGTAGAATTGAAATCATTAAATGTATATAATACTACTGTCTTTAAAAAATTTTTCGATGAATAATGAATGTTTGCAAGAATTGTTTTCATTTTTCATTTTAATTTGATTAAATCTTTTAAAATTCTGTATTAATTTGTAGCGGTTTTTATTAAATTAAAACTATATTTATTAATCATAAACGGAAGAGCTTACTACAATTCAGTATTTTAAAAATAATTTTGATTGTGTGTGTGTATTTGTGTGTATAAACGTGCAAAATTTTGTAAATACGGATGTTTATACATGACATTATCAGAAAATAAATGCGGTAACTATAGTAACTATTTAAAATTTATAAGTAATTTTCTAACATTTACTCAACAAGCGTCTTCGTAAGTAAAACTATGAAGCCAAAGTACCTAAAATTCAATAAAATATTAGAATGCTTAAAATATTTACATTTTTAAGAATGCGGAATAGTTAAAAACAATTATATAAAAAAGCATTTACGTTGTATTTGTCATGTAAATTTATTACGATTATCTGCTCCTTAAATCTCCTAAACATAAGGTTATCGATAGATGTGTCAACATCTCATAAAACCACCCGCTTCCGTGTTACAAAATGATTTTTGGCGGTATTTTAAACTAAAAGTTTTTCTGGACAAATTGTTCAAAATAGGAAACCCACCATCCAATCATACTGTATGCCATCGTTATTTTGCAAAATCTGTTAACACAACATAATTCTCTTTAGGAAAAATCTTTAAAAATTAAAATATACTTTTCTGAAACGTTATTCAATAAAAAAAAACTAGCTAATTTAAATTTTAATTAATTAATTAATCTGAATTAAAACAAGTATTACTTCTTTCTATAACGAAATACAAGCGTAATTGGTAAATTCTGACTATGATAATGTCGGCAAATAAAAGTTCTGAATACAATGTAGAGCCTATAGAATATAAGATAAATGAAGAATAAAAAGTAAAACTCAAGTCTCACCCTCAAAAATGAAGGATCAATCTTTATTTTGTGTCGCTCGTGTTTATGCCTTAAATATGGATATTTACTTGACCCCACCCCACTGAATCAGGTTGTGACACAAGGTCAGTTTTTAACGTGGGGACCCGAGTGTTTTCACTCGGGCCGCTGGTCTTAGCTGGTCATAGCTTGTCCAAGCTGGTCAGAGCTGGTCTAAGCTAGTCATTGCTGGTCTTAGCTCGTCATAGCTGGCCCAAGCTCGTCATAGCCGGTCCAAGCTGGTTGTAGCCGTGATACTACCAGCGCAGGGACGGAGCCCTGGGGCAGATAAAGGATATTTACTTGACCCCCCCCCCCACTGAGTCAGGTTGTGATACAAGATCAGTTTTTAACGTCGGGACCCGAGTGTTTTCACTCGGGCCGCTGGCCTAAGCTGATCCAAGCTGGTCCAAGCTGGTCAGAGCTGGTTTAAGCTAGTCATAGCTCGTCTTGGCTTGTCATAGCTGGTCCAAGCTCGTCAGAGCCGGTCCAAGCTAGTCGTAGCCGTGATACTACCAGCGCAGGTAAGTATGTTATGCCTTAAATATGGAGAACTCCATATTATGGGGGGGTATTTGAGTGTCATCCGGGTTCCATATTAGCGATTAAATATTTTTTATGCAAACATCCCATCATACTTACCGTGTTCTTATTCAACAACAAGCCTTAATTCGTAAACATTAAGATCGACAACTTTTTCTGCTGGTATACAATTTGCAAAATGTCCCTACCCCATGCATAGCTCGTTAATTTTCCTTACTATAGATCAGTCATGGGCAAACTGTGTCCCGCGGGCCAGATCCGGCCCTATTGGATTTCTGAATTTTTATTGAAAATAACGTGTCTTCAAATGGTGTTTGTTTCCTTTCATTTTCACTTGTTCATTCACACACTCTCGTACAAAACAATATGCATAAGCAGTGATTAAATAAAATGTATCTTGAATTTTCTGACTTTTCCTTGACGGTAACTTTGTCAGCATTTTAAACCATTGGCGAATTTCACTAAGGAAGACCATACGTGAAAACATCTTTTGCTTCATAAACAAAAAGGTCAATGATAATTATTTTCCCTAGCGAATGAATATACTCTTTTACAAATATGTTTGTAGAGTCAAATAAATAAATGAGAAACAAATGATTACGCGTCAGTTAATCACTTCAGTTAATCTTCCTTCGTTTCGTGTTGAGTATTGAACATTTGGAAATTACAAATCCATACCAATTCCATTGCACCATAATAGAATTGTTTTAATCAAGGAATCCATTTGGTTTTCTGATTTCCCAAACAGTTTTAGGCCTTCTATAATAAACAGGAATGGGCACATCGGTTAGCAAACGTGTCTCGCTAGAACAATTACAACTGAGAAGCGGATTTTGATCCTAACTGAGTGCCCTATACTTTCGGCCTTGTGTCATATCTAAGCTACACCAGGGCCACACCAAACGTCTGCAAGTTTTCAATGATCCAAGAAAACGGCATCACAACATGATCACCTTCTTGAAATCAATCCAAGTCACTGACATGTTAGTATGTTGTCTTCTACAATGCCTCAAGATTGTCTTATCGATCAATAAAGGATCCCGGGTACCATGTGAACCCTTCCTGCACCCAAAGCCTGCTCAACTGGTAACATTTCTTCTAGCAGGATGTGTCTGTCTTTCTAACAAATATTCTAGTGAGCATTTTCCATAAGTTTAAGCATGAAATGAGACGACAATTTCGAACATTATTCACTTTGATTCTGTTCTTCATCACCAGCATTGTTTTTCCTGTTATTATCCAAACAGGTACTGTCACACTTTGGACACAATCATCCAGTTGCAATATCCATAGCCCCAACATTTGAATCCCATCAGGGCCTGGGATTTTTCAGTTAGGTAGCTTCAACACCTGCTTCTTTACGTCGGACATGCTCATTGAGATGTGGCCTTGTGTCTTTCGACTTCTTAATTCCATCTTCACATTATCAAAATCCACTCTTCACCTCTTTTATGTGTTGCACTGTTTCTCCAATTGTTTTGCCAAAACCCTTCAGCTTGGTCAACATTGGGAATCAGATTCATTCTGTCATATTCGTTCAATACACAGAAGAACTGTTTTGGATTATTTGAAGATAACATATTCTTCTCAAACTGTTTATTTTCGCTTTGAAATTTTCTGGCTCTTAAACAAAATCCTTTTTTTGATCTGTTCCGGTGTTGTGGAAAATCCAGTTTCATTTGAGAGACCCTTCTTTGCCTTCCATCAGCATGGCTGATGCTAACCTCCAGGAAAGCGACTCGTTGCGCCTTTTCGGGCTTAAATTCTCAGCTGACATGAAGTAAAAAGACTATATTGAATCCATTGCTAGGTCAGCTGGGTCACTGGGTCGTGCGAGGCAATTTTTCTCTCCAGGAACTATCTTACATATCTATACGTCTACTATTCGTCCATGCCTAGAATATTTCTGCTACATATGGTCGAGTATTCCTGCTATTTACCTTAAGCTTCTTGATAAAATCCAAAGAAGAATCAGCAATATTATCGGTCTTCATATGTCGGCTCAGTTTCAGTCTCCTTCTCAACGCCATAAGGTTGCGTATCTATGACTTTTCTATAAACGCTTTCATGGTAATTGTTTGGATGAACTCTTCACTATGGCACCCAGACTTGATGAATTTCAGCTCAGTACGAGACTGGTGACGGGATCCCGCCAATTTACAGATGATCTGGCTGGATGTAACCATAAATTCTTTGCTAACAGTTTTTTTTTCTCTCGCATTTCTCGGCGTCCGGCTCGATGCTTTCCAGCCAACTTTAATCTGCAAAAATTTAAACGTAATGTCAATCGCTATTTACCATCCTCCTGAATGCTCTTTTTTGCTCATTAGTAATGTTTTTTGTTCCTAATTCTTCCACGCCCAGTTACCCCTTTTGTGTTTTAGTGGCTTTACTGCCATGCATCGGGTAAAATTGATTAAAAAAAAAAACGAACTTGTACTTCCTGTTAAGTGCTTAGTTTTCAGTTTTTCTTCCATTTTTTTCAAAGGCCTTTGAAACTCTGATCAATCTTGCATAAGTCCTGTCTTAACATCTTGATATCATTTTTTCTTTGCCTCTTTTCCAACAGACAGGGGCGACTCGATATTTCTTTGCATTCGTCCCTTGAATTGTACTTTTGTTTTCTCTACGAACAGCGCTGACGCTCTGATCAAGTTGCGTGTTTGAATTACGTTTTCGGTCCGGCTATTTCTTCCGATTATATTTACTTCCTTTGTGATCGCATCTTATCTCCTTCCTATCCATTCATATCCATTGGTCCCCTGTTCCCTGTTTCATCGGCTCAATAATACGCCTTCACATTTCAACGGGTTATTCATCTAAATGGGTTTCATCTGTACCATTCTCAATCTCTTCAGGCTTATGGCGACATCACATTGACACACTGACGCCTCTTGACATTTTTAGTTCACGCTTGAGACGAAATGGTTGGAGATGGGAAAATGGTTTCCTTTGACCTTTCAATAAATGTAATTCCCATTGATCTTTTGTTTGCGGGCTACTTCATCTGTGCCCGATCATTTTGTTTCGAAGATTTTGAAACAGCCTGTAAATACTGACTTATGGAAACGGTCAGTTTTTAATTTTTGCTTGATGATTGCTACGTGTATCGAACGGTAAGAAACAAAATATATTTATTCCTAGCACACACACACACACACACACACACACACACACACACACACACATATATATATATATATATATATATATATATATATATATATATTACTCCTCACCGGTAGCATGACTTGGAGTAGAATAGTCTCTACTCAGCACCTGAAGATTGAGTTGTGCTACTGGTCAGGAATAATATGAATATTTATTAATATATAATTAATAGCTCTGTTATATTACATCGAGCACTATTTTATTAACACTATCACTCTATGTACGATGGCTTATATTTATATATAGGCCCTCTATATCAAAAGCAACCAACCAGCATGAACAAAATTTATTGAGTATAGTAGCAAAGTTTTATAGTAGCAATGTTTTAAAATGCATTTCAGTTGACTATAACTTAACAGCATTTAGAAATTTATCATTTTGTAATTTTACCATTTCTGGTTATTGCCCTTGAACTGGGAACGTTTGTTTACAAAATATCATAACCACAACGGTTAATTTAAAAATAATATTATCAAAGCGCATTCACGCCTGTTTGCAAAATGACTATCACAACGATTACAGTTACATTTCTTCGAAATTGATCCCCCTGAGCATGATCTCGGGGGAGATAGAAAGACGGGGGTTAACAAAAAATACGGCGCCTTCCTTGATGAATTTCAACTTAGCATCAAAAAAATAATTCTAGTACTAGAAAGGATTATTATAAAGATAAATAGACATAAATAACCCTAAACATGCTTGAATATATATATATATATATATATATATATATATGATTATATATATATATATATATATGTATACATATATATATATATGTGTATATAATCATATATATATATATGTATACATATATATATATATATATATATATATATATATATATATATATATATATATATGATTATATACATATATATATATATATACATATATATATATATATATATATATATATATATATATATATATATATACATATATATATATATATATATATATATTAAGGCTGATATAGCAAGACTCTTCGGTAAAGCGAATTGAGTCCTGTCGGTCACCGTGTGTTTATCTAAAAGTAAATACGCTAAAGTTCACCTTTATCCCTGCCGACGGCTTAGTGGTAGAATTTACGACTGGCACCAATTCCGTCGGGTTTCGATCCTAGCTTGTTTTTAAAAAATTGTAGAATGGATTAGATGTTCCGTATCTACGGAAAATACGGAACATCTAATCCATTTGAATCTTTTTTTAAAACAAGTTTGCGTCATTCAACGAGTGGTTAGTATGTTAATGCTTTATTAAATCTGCTAGCGAAGTGAATTCGCCATTAATTACATTAGCTTTACTGAGCTATTCATTTTATGACTACTTCTTTGTAATATTAATTATAGTGCACCATTTGATATATATATATATATATATATATATATATATATATATATATAAAGATTGCATTTTATTATGTGATTTACGACGAGATGAATAGAAATAAATTCACTGAGATTCAGACCCATTAGCCCGAGTGTTTAAACATAAACACCGTAACGTCTAATGCTACTTATACTGCTGCAGTTACTTCTGCTGCTGCTGCTGCTGCTCGTAAACTGCAACAGTCATAATAATAACTCATTTAATTTGATCCTTCTTCGATCTAATGAGGTTAGCGATTATTACTGTTCATCATTTGTAGCAAGCAGGCACTAATAAGAATGTTTTGTTGTTTTTTTGCACGGTCGAAACATACGCCTGATTTGCCGTAACGTGAAATCCACTGATAGCTGCCTGAATTGGATAAAAAGGGCAGCGGTGGCGATCGGCCATGTTGCAGACACTCAGACTGAACAGGATGGAGAGAGCAGACAGCCAAATAATAAATTAGGAAAAATGATAATAATTCAAACTAACAAATGGAAAATAAATAAAGTAAAAAAATCAAAAGAAGAAACGAAAAAGGTTACAAAATCAAGGGAAACAACAAGCAATACTACTACTAATACTACTAATACTACTAATATTACTAATATTACTAATAATACTACTACTTTCTACTAATATTACTAATAATACTACTACTACTAATATTACTAATAATAATACTACTACTACTAATATTACTAATAATAATACTACTACTAATATTACTAATATTAATAGTAATCCTACTACTACTAATACTACTACCACTAATACTACTACTAATAATACTAATACTGCTACTACTACTATTAATAATAATACTAATACTATTAATACTAATACTGATACTAATCCTACTACTACTAATACTGTTACTAATACTCCTAATACCAATACTACTAATAATAATACTAATATTGCTACTACTACTACTATTAATAATAATATTAATAATACTACTAATAATAATAATACTAATATTACTAATACTACTATTACTATTAATAATAATATTAATACTATTACTATTAATAATAATATTACTAATACTACTAATAATAATAATAAATTAAAATGGGATACAGTAATTATTCTATTCAATACCACAGATTTGCTTGCTTGACTAAAACCTGTTGCGTATGTGTAGCGTTGCAGCTTAGAATTTGAATTCTAGAACAGGTTCGATCTTAGGGTGCAGCTTCTTCCAGTCGAATGCTTGTGGACTAATACACGGAAAATAATTATTAGACCGGACCGTTATTCAAGAAAAAAATCCACGAGACAAAATCATAGCAGTAGGCTAATTTTATTCAGTTGAAACCTTCTTGTAATGACTAACTGTAGGCGAGCGAGGAAAAGTGAGATGAGGTGACAGTGGTGCTAACGGTCTAACCGGCGTGTGCCCTCATTTCCACGCCACTCGTCGACGCTCCTCTGTTTAGGTTGCTAGGGACCACAAGGCGACCAACATGCGCCCTTTGTCCTGACAGCTTTCATCTAAAACATGTCAGTCATCACTTCTGTTCCACTCAGCTGGCATTCTCTGGCAGAGTCATTTGACCTGGTTCTTGTGACATCCGCTTCACTCAGTTGACCTTCTTTGTGAAGACGACAATTGTCAAAACGATTTCTGTCACATCTTGCAGATCTGTCTCCTTAACAACATATTAGCTGATAACTGCTATCGCTGCATATGTCGTAGCAATCGACAAATTTTATTCAGTTGTAACCTTCTCGTAAGGGCCGGCTGTAAGCGACCAAGGAAAACTGAGGTTAGGTGAGGACGAGCCGTTTAATGGGCGTGTGCCTTTCGTTTCGCGTCGAAGGCGAATTGTCTCTCTCTTAGGGTGTTAGGAACCACAGTCTTATAGAGTACAAGCGTTCTTTGTCCTCTCAGTTTTCGGCTAAAAATGTAATTCAAGTCCACTCCATTCAGCTGACCATCGTTGTCAATGTTGTTTCACCTGGTTCTTGACACGTCCGTTTCATTCAGCTGGCGCTCTTTGTCAAAATGATAATCGTCAAATCTATTTCTGTAACATCCTGCAGATGTCTCCTTAACAACATATCAACTGACAACTGATATCGCTTCATATGTCCCCTAGGCTCTAAGGTGCTGCGAAATTCTATTTGTCGGGAAGAATCATACTGGATATTGAGAGTGTTTTTTTTTTTTATTACAGTTTAAAAGTTGAGACAGACAGGGTGACTTGAAAGTCACACCTAAATATTAGAGAAGACCCTCAATCACAGACCGTCTAAACGGACTGAGTTACCCGACGTATTTCTAATTGGATCCCACCTGAAAGGTTATACACACTTGTCACTATATTGCACAAGTATGGCAATGATGCATGTGTCCTGTCTAACCTTATCATACAGGGTGTCATAAGAGATATATTGCGTTTTCTATGTTTGTACACCAGCGTCTCTTTGTTGGTGTGGTTCTCGCTCACTCAATAATAATAATAATAATAATTATTTTGAGTACTTCTCACGTAGATTTCTCTCCATGCAGTGACCACAATTGCGTTTTCTCTTTGGTTAGATTCACCTCATCTGTTTGCATTTTCGGATACAAAGCTTATTGTCTCTTGGGGTTTATAATTGAAACTTGGGGCAACACGTACGACACAAAGCAAAAGTATAAAATAATAATAATAATAATAATAATAATAATAATAATAATAATAATAATAATAATAATAATAAATCTCTAAAATGCGGTACATGGGAACATCAATAATCCCTGTTGTAGTTGGAGCCCTAGGATTGGTTGGAAAAGATTCCAGTAGACTAATTGAAGGGATCCCTGGAAGTCCATGCCTTAAAGAGATACAAAAAAATGTTCTGACAAGTACAGCCCACACTTTACGAAGGGCTTTATTTATGTATTTTTTTTTTTTGCAGTGGAAAGTGTCATGATATCATTTCTAAACTTAGGTCCCTGGGCGGGACCCGGAAAGAAATGTGAAAACGCCAGATATCAAAGGAAATAATAATAATAATAATAATAATAATAATAATAATAATAATAATAATAATAATAATAATAATAATGATAATAATAATAATGGCAATAATAAATTGTGTTGTAATAATAACAATAATATTAATAAATTGTGTTGACCGCAAATACAGATTCTGTGATAAATATCCCGAAACAATTTACCATCTTGTGTTAGCACCAACTGAATATAAAACTCGACATGATATAGCGGGCCAATATCTGACTGGAACATATGCAACTTTTACGAAGCAGAAACTGGTTGAAGATCACCCAGCCCCGATTAGGGAGATAGAGACTGTAAGAATTGTATGGGACTTTACAATACACACAGACAGAAGAATCAAAGCTAACATGGTGATCAAAAACCACAAGCACAGAACGTGGTTTCTTATTGACATGGCAGTCCCTGCGGATAGTATTTTATCTTTGAAGATCTTCAAAGACCTATCAAAATACAAATAATTTTTAGTGGAAATTTAAAAAATGTAGCACATGAGGACACCCATAATTCCAGTTGTAGTTGGAGACCTCGAATTGATAAGAAAAAGTTCTGATAGACTCATAGAATGGATTCCTGGTAGCCCATGCCTTAAAGAAATACAAAAAATGGTACTCACAAGTACAGCTCTCACCTTACGAAGAACTTTATCTATGTCAAATGTGTGGGATCTTTGGGGGGGAGGGCTGTATGTGTGATTTTTCTTTTGTTTTTTTGTTTTTTACAAAAATGATCGGAGGAAAATATGAACCATTTCTGAACTGAGGTCTAAGGTTGGAGCTCTGAAGAAAATGTATTTAGAACAGAAATCAAAAATAATAACAATAAAATTCTATAGAAGAGGAAAATTCAACTGAATTGCTCAAAGAAGACCAGAATATCAGTAACTAAAAAAAATACATGTGCCAGTACATTTCTCTGTTCTAAGTAATCATAGTTTTTTTTTGTCATTTCACCCTAAAAAAGGCAATAAAGCCACTACAATACAGGCGGTTACTGAGTGTGAAAGAATATGGGGGAAAAACATTATTAAGGAACAAGAAAAACAATAAAGCAGGGACTCCATCCGGAATACAGTTGTAGAAACACAAGTATAATAGCCTCAGCCACAGGTAAAAAAAAGGCTAAAATAATAGAAGCACGTATAACAGAAATGTAAAAGCCCACATTCAACAACATCAACTATGAACACTGTCACAACGGGCTGGCCGTGTTTGGAAAAGATATAACATTCTCATCTCTCTAGATGCATATAAAATTCTACACAGTCAGTTAAAAATAAAAGAAATAAAATGGCTATTAGAATAGAGGAAAACGCTCGGATATATATATATATATATATATATATATATATATATATATATATATATATATATATATATATATATATATATATATAAAAGTGAACATAGAAGTCAACACTTAGAGGCGACAGTCTGTTTCATGCTAGATGCAATCGTCGGGCCACGGATGCTGTTATGGGTTCTGTACGAAACTCCCAAGCGTTCCAGACATTGGTTGTCTCCTCAGGATGCTGTCCCTCACACCGCAAGACCGCCTATGCACCCACGCAAGATTATGCTTTGTATCTGGTGAACAGGTCGTCAAGTGGTTCATTATGAACTGCTACCAACGAGCCAAATGGTCACTGGAGACCTATACTCACAGCAATTGAAACGTGTGCAACAGGCATTGCGCCAGAAGGAGCCAGCACTGGTGAATTGCAAACACGTGAAACTTATAGTCGTGGCCAGTCACTGCCTACCTGGTTTTCGAATTAATATAGAAGCTCTGCCATTTCTTATGGCATTGAGTACATTTATGACAGTAGGTTACTTTTGTGCAAACTCTTTTCAGAGCTGATCATTCTTTCCGGGATATATATATATATATATATATATATATATATATAATGTAGGAATGTATATATAAACATTGAGCATTAATCGTTCGATGAAAAATGCTTCCTTAAATAGAACAGATATTTCAGAGCATATACCTAAATAAATTTTATATATAAAAATAACGTATAAACATATATACTTACTGAACTGTCCCGTCCTTTTTTCTACGGATGACCGTACAGTTGTTGAGTTCTTAGAATCGAACAGATACAAAGACCTGGCGCACCCAACCAACCCTCCTCGGGTATTGAATTTAGAGTTGCCCTTCTCCTAGACCAGGCATAGCTGTCTGTCCTGCTATTTACCCATAACTGGAGGGAGAAGAGGATTCATACCTTTCCCAAGCGTATTAACACGGAAGTGAATTTAACGGATTCGACTGGAATTCGAACTCTCTCCCATTCCTTAATCCGAGCCAATGGAGTAATGGATATATATATATATATATATATATATATATATATATATATATATATATATATATATATATATATATATATATATATATATATATATATATATATATATATATATATATATACCTTTCCTGTCATATTTAACGAAAGATAGTTAAAAGAATGTTTGCTGCCTAAATATACATTAATATATATATATATATATATATATATATATATATATATAAAGATATATATATATATATATATATATATATACCTTTCCTGACATATTTAACGAAAGATATTTAAAAGAAAGTTTGCTGCCTAAATGTACATTAATATATATATATATATATATATATATATATATATATGAATAAAAAGAAAGAACAGTAAGATATAAAATATATATATATATATATGAATGATTGATAAATATATATATATATATATATATATATATATATATATATACCTTTCCTGTCATATTTAACGAAAGATATTTAAAAGAAAGTTTGCTGCCTAAATATATATATAAATATATATATATATATATATATATATATATATATATATATATATATATATATATATATATATATATATATATATATATATATATACATATATATATATATATATATATATATGAATAAAAAGAAAGAACAGTAAGATATAAAATATATATATATATATATATGAATGATTGATAAATATACATATATATATATATATATATATATATATATATATATATATATATATATATATATATATATGAATGAAAGATATATATATATGAATGATTGAAGGAAGTTCATTACAATTAGTCATTTTAAATATTCGTTCTTTTTTATTTCTTTCCATGCGTTTATGTACGAATTCATGTGCAATGAATATAAAATGTATGGGTATCCTCCTGTTTTTATCCGCAAATAGATAGATAGATAGATAGATAGATAGATAGATATTTTGTATATTGACGCATCCATGAGTTGATGTTTATAAGTATATGTATTGAAATGGATAGATAGATTTGCTGTTAGTCCCTCTGTTGCAATAGTCCTTTACCAGTTGGACACGCTTAGTGGGGATTATTCAACGTTTATATCGTCACAACAAAGATAATAGCCTAGAGGCGACGCTATATGGCCAGGGAAACTGTTTTCTGGCGTCAACGACTTGAAAACACTTAGTGTGACTGTCTGTCACCCCCACAGTCACCACAGTTGCTTTCTGCAGCAATAACAACAACAAAGAGAAATAATAATCAGAATAGTATTTTTAATAATAAACATGTAAATGAAGAAGAAGAAGATGAAGAAGAAAAGAAGAAGAGAGAAAAAGAAGAGAAAAAAAGAAGAAAAGAAGAAGAGAAGAAGAAAAGAAGAAGAAGAAAAGAAGAAGTTGATGAAAAAAGAAAGGAATAATAAGAAGAAAGAAATATGCAGAATAAGAAAAGAAGAAGAAAAAGAAGTAGAGAACAAGAAAAGAAGAACAAGAACAAGAAGAAGTAGAGAAGAAAAAGAAGAAGATGTAAAGAAGAAGAAGAAGAAGAAGAAGAAGAAGAAGAAGAAGAAGAAGAAGAAGAAGAAGAAGAAGAAGACACTTCCTTGTTACGGAAATAAATGAATACCTCCCACCAGCAATTATTGTTCCGGCCCATGAAAAAAATGGATTCTCACACAGATTTTCGAGGCAAGCATTTATTTTTACTTTTGGGAAATTAGCGCAGTACAATCTTATGACCCCCTTTATTTTCTATAAATTTTCCCCCTATGCTATAGTAAATAATAGAAGCGGTGATATATAGCGAGAGACGAAAAAGCAGTAGAGAAGAAATATTAGGAAGGGAAGGAGGAGAAAAAATACTAGAAAGAGACGAAAGAGTTGTAGAAAGGGGGGGAGAGAGATGCTGTACTAGAAAGGGGAGAGGGAGACGAAAGAGTTTTACGAAGGAGTACGAGGTAAAAGAGTGAGAGACTGGGTAAGAAAATAGTTGTAAGAAAAAGAGAAAGCGACGTGATAGACGAGAGGAAGAGGGGGCTTCTCAGAGGAGCAGGAGGAGGAGGTGAAAAGAATGGGAGAAGGAGTGTGAAGAGAAGAAGATGAAGATGAGGAAGAAACGAAAGGAGGAGACGATGAATAGTTGTTGACAGATGATGCAAGGGAAATTGCAAGAAGAAGAGGAAGAAAGATAAAAGATTAAATTTAAAAAAAAACATTTGATAATTAAAACGAAAAAACTATTTGAACTGCTAGGAAAACTTTATTTATTTGTAAAAATGTATTAAAGTACCGCAGAATTTATACTGGGGGCAAACTGCCAACATACAGAGAGAAAATGAATTAAGTAGACAAGGAAAGAAAAGCTTGTAAGACCAGTATGTGCAATCTAAGAGAACTAGAAATCCAACCAGGATTTAATATTGATGAAAACAATCTTAACAATTTAAGAGACGTAGGTGACACTGTGTTTTTGCCATAAATAGAAAGAAATTTACAGGACATCCTAGACAAAGTATTTTTTTTTTTAAAGCGGGAAGAAAGCACTAAACGTCAATTCTACAAAGACAGAATCTATGCCTATCAGCAAAAGAAACGGTCCCGGATGAGAGTGAAAAAAAGATGTTAAAATAAAGCCAGTAAAGAAGTTTAAATGTCTGGGAAGCAACAAAGCATGTGACATCAAAATCCGAAGACACATTGGAATAGCAAAAATGTCTTCTAAAAGCTAAGCAAAGTATTAAGAAACAGGAACATTTCATTAGAAACAAAGAAAAGAATGCTGAATTAGTTGTCCTATATGGCAGTAAATGGTGGATAGTTTCCTCACAGATGAAAAGACAACAAAAAAGGTGATTCTATAGAAAAATGCCGAGAATAACACGGACGGAGCATGTGTGGAACGAGGAAGTTTTAAGAAAAATGAAAACAAGAAGGACACTTAGAATCCAAAAGAAAAAGCTGAAATTTCTGGGACACATAATGAGGAAAGAGGGCTTGGAAACGTGATACAATGGTGGCAAGCGAGACAAAGGATCCCAGCGAGACAAAGGATCCCAGCGAGTCACTGGCATAACGAGCTGTGTAACAGAACAGGGAATAGGACGGATAGTAAAAATCGCTCATTGCTGAGAGCCACGAAGGATAGGAAGTTGTGGAGAGCCATGATCCATCACGTTCTGAATGAACCCAGCACATAAAAGAAGACGATTTTTAGTCTAGGAAGTCGTGAATAACGTAGCCTGGTATTGCAACACTGCATTTCTGACAAGCGGGGTAGCCTTTCGGAAAGACATTAAGGCATGTGCGTTTTTTTGAATTAAGGACGAATGAGAATCGGATCATTGAACAAACAGCGCCCTTCATATAAAGATGACACGAACAGGGAACTAGTAATTAATGCTTCAGATCAATTAGGCGCCATTACCAAATAAAACTAAACACACACAAAGGAATCGAACCTGTATCTTTTTTTAATTCGATATCTTCTTTTAATTATTTCGCTAAGAGCAATTACAAGGTTTTCTTCGCCTTTCTCTTTCAGGTTCTTTTGCCAAAATAATGAAGCCGAGAATCGGAAATAAGACGAAGATCAAAGAAGCCATGCCGTTTCCGTAGACTACACTCTTTGAATGCCAACAATGGCGCCTTTTTACTCAGACTAAACATTCACGTTAGCATAATATTCTTCGCTTCTTTTTAGATGTTGTATTAAACCAAAAAGAAACATTCCAATAAAAATCACATAAACAATTAAAACAAGCTTCGAATCATGTACTCGAAGTTTTCTTGATTTTGATTTCATTTTTTAATCATTTAAATGAGAACGTTTTTATCTTTACAAAGTTGGGAGGCTTCCCAATCCGTTTTCTTTTTTCTTTTATATATTGGTCTATCCAGATATTTGAGTATTAATCAGATAATTTACTTTAAGGAATATCCATTATTTATCGTAAGAGGCGGGGAAGTTCCCTTCCTTATTGCCATTGTACAGTTTTCCCTTTTCAATGGATCTGGTAGGCTGTTCCATGACCTCTCTCAAGTGTACTTTTTTCTCATACAGAATCTGTTAGCCGTTTTCACTTCTTATACAGGTCGGGAATGAAAGCCAAGTGGTAAAAACATGAACGTGAAAGTTTCTCAAGAATTATCAGCACATTAGAGTATCAGACGAAGTAATCTCCCTACAAGAAATTGTTTCCGGGAAATAAGGGGTTAATTGGGCATGCATCAAATTATACTGCGTTACATGGTACCAACAGCAAGGAACATAACGTTATCGAAATTTCAAGGGAGGCTATTTGATCATAGCTAGGGAGATTGAATTCATGCCTATCTCAAAGGCATTATTTCGAAGTGAGTACAAACTCCCTATGCTTGAACTGGGTTCGCCTATCCGGTTCTCCGAACCGTTAACCTTTCCACCGCACGCTCTTCCTAAAGCAACACGGATTAACAAAATATCTTTTTAAAATCTTTTAAATCAAGTTTAAAGTTAGCAACGTGTAACAATAATAAATTTAAGTTTCTTAAAGACTAAAATGCGTTTTAGTTATTTGACTACAGATTTAAATTTCTTAAAGAATATTTAGAATGTATTTTTTATTGTTTGTTGTCTGACTTGACATCCTTAAAAATTACTTTAAATAATCTTTTTAATCGTTAGGAATTTAAAATCATGAATGATTATTTTAATATGTTGAATAAGCGGCGCATGTAGTGCCCCTTCCCGTTTCTCAGCGTCTTTCTCGATGTCAGAGCGTTCGTCCAGCAGCGAACGGTCAACTCGGAACAGATACGGACCGAGGTGGGAGACCAGTCTAATAAAAATAAAGAATCGTGTAGTCGGTAATGCAAGTTTGTTGAAGGCGACACGATACGAATTTTCTTCTTTTTTTACAGCTTAGACGCCAGTTTCTTTTCTAGTAATGTGGCCTCATTTCTCGTTAAGAAGAATCATTATGGGTTTTTGCTTTTATTTGGCGTGGAGGGGGTTGCAAATTTCTGATTTAAAAAATGAGCATCACAGGATTCGGTTTTCTCTACCACTACATCTAGTCACATTAATTATCAACATAAGGTTAACTTCAAGGTGTGCAGAAAAAGAAATAGAGGCTCTCCTAGTACTGAATTTCGTGAAAGGTAAGTGCATGTTGTGAGGATGTGTCATATAAAAGTGAGCGTCATCTTAAAGTAACTGTTTCGAAATAGCTTATTAGACTAACCCATTTTCAGATAGAATAATGTTTTCTTTTTTTCTTTTAAGTCAGTTAAACTTAATTAGGGAATGTATATCATTAGTTTTTTCTATTTTTTAATTCTTCTGATATTTTGGTTCTGGCTTATCTGAGGAGATAATCTTAACGTGCGATACGGTTGTGAAGTGCCTGGAAACCATACAACGGTTTGGCTCCAAAGACGTGTGAGGAAAACTGGTTCGGCAGCCGACGATAGTTTTTGCCAGCACGAATTCATAAAGCATCCTCAACTAATGAGCCGATAAGACTTTTTTTGCTTTGGTTGGCAGTCTATCTATGGATAGTAACTCGATGAAACACACACACACACACACACACACACATACACATACATACCCAACAGCCTGGCTTCTAACTGGGATGCATCTGGGCCTGAAAAGCGCACATTGACTAAAAATCTTTAAAGAAAAAGTCATTTGATTTTGCAATCTGCCGCACACGGAGATATTTTTGCTTCATCATGCTCTCTCTCTCTCTCGCTTGCTTTCTCTATCTCTCTGTTTCTGTCTCTCTCACACACACACATTATTTCTTTCCTTCTTTCTCGCAATCTCTCATTCTTTATTTCCATCTCTCTCTTACTTTCTTACAATCGCTCTTCTTATGTATATATGATTTTCAAAAGTTAAATTCAGACGGATAAAAGTGTAGCTATGCCATTATATGTCTCGTATATGTCTCGTCTATGTCTCGTGTATGTCTCGTATATGATATCGTATATGTCTCGTGTATGTCTCGTATATGTCTCGTGTATGTCTCGTATATGTCTCGTATATGATCTCGTATATGTCTCGTATAGGATCTCGTATATGTCTCGTATATGATCTCGTATATGATCTCGTATATGTCTCGTATATGATCTCGTATATGTCTCGTATATGATCTCGTATATGTCTCAGATGTCAGACATACCATGGCTTAACCAAACATCGCTCCATTTCAATTTTAATTCCATTTTAATTTTTGTAAATCTTAGAACTTCGAAAATGGTAAAGTTACTCTTAATAGATATTCTTAAAAGCTCCAGTTGCATTTTCAACTTATTTTTCCTATATATTTACCCGTCTGGAATATACAAAAGCACTTACTTTCTTATATATATATATATATATATATATATATATATATATTATCTCCTTACATCAAGGCCTCTGATCAGGAGATTGAAGATTTTGAGGAGTGTGTAACTTCCTATGGGAAAATAATGTACCCTCAAACAAAACAAAAAAAACACTATGAATTTTTAAAAAGTCAATTTTAATAGTAAAAATACAATCATATTTTGTATAAAAAGTTACTACCAATACATTTTATATAAAAATATCAACAATATATATTTATAGTAAAAGCACCAACAATGCATATTAATAGCAAAGTTAGCAACAAGTTAGCAACTTATACTAAAACTAGCAACAGTACATTCATAGTAGAATTACCAATAATACATTTTATAGTTAAATGACCAACAATACCTATTTATTTCTAGTTGAAGCCATAAAATTGTGTTCAAAATAATTAGATTTCGGCATTAAATAACCCATAGAGGTGTTAATATGCCGCTAAACAGAATCAGCTAATGAAAAGTCTTTCCAATTGAGATGACAGAAATTAAATTTCTCCGGCGATGTAGGATTATTTCACTATTGCCTTCGTTTTTTTTTTCGTCGATTATTCTCCCATCGTTCTTTTGGGTGAGAAAAATTTACTATTGTGTAATATAACAAGAGATGTTCCGAAAGTAATGGCTCCTGTTCATTTTTCACAGAACCAACAACAATGAGAAGAGTTCACACATTTTGGGACAGAGGAACTATTTAGCTACAATATACTATTTTTTTTATTTCGTCATCAAACCGTACGAAACCCACATCACTTGAAGACATCCAACAGCGGCAACAACTGAAATGTATGGCAAACGTCACTCGAAAAGAAAATAATCAAATAATCAAATGTTCATATTCCACACCGCTTCAAGCAAAAGGTTAGGAAGGAAACCCCCATTAATATTGAAAAGAGAGATATCAGAGGACTTGAGAAAACTATTTTCTTGAAAAAATTGGTTTAAAAGAAAGGTTTTATAAATTTCAACCGAAAGTAGCAATGACTACTCGGTCGATGAATGCCGAATGTTTCCTTATAAGGAAATGGCTAATATTACAATTTTAACAAACTGCTTGCAAGGGGTGTGGTTGACGTCTGAAAATAAAAAGAAATTTCAAAATCTTTAAATGGGACTATGAAAATGCAGCGCTTAGAATATTAGCTCTTGAAATATAATTTTATCACTTCAAACGTTAGTGGATACCCCTATCTGAAATAGACGCCCTGTTTATGTTTATTTAATTAATTTATGTTGTGGATCTAGGAAGGCTGCGTGAATATTTAAAGTTGTGCTGCAAATAAAACATGCAATATCCACAAACAAATTATAAAAAAGGGTCAAACAAATTGTAACGATATTCAATTACGACAAAAAGGACATGTTTGGGACAACAAATTAATTGTTATATACACAATTTTACAATTTTTGTTTTGTAATGTGATGTGTGTGAGAGTGTATTTAAGAGAAAAAGTTCTTTACTGTTTCGGAAATGTTCAATGTCTCTAAAGTAAGTAAAAGTTGTCTGCCTTTTACTATAAAGGTTAAATTTAAATTAGACAAAAGTTTTTTCTAAGAAACATATTGAATGGAAAAGGTTTGTCGTTGAAATTTTTCCAATCTTTCATAAAGGAAGTTTGTTCCAAAATACATTATTATTATAATTTTCTTCTTAGTGTCTCTCTGAGTTTGTATCTCCTTTGCATGTGTAAATATCTTTCTGCGTGTGAGTAAATCTCTGTGCGTATCCATTGAGTGTGAGGATCTCAATGCGCCAAAAACTTGTTCGTCATTTCTATTCATAGTTTATAATTACGTATTGCGGTCCGCTAATTTGAGAAAAAAACTTCAGAAAGAAAATGCGCTCTTCGGCAGGGTTTGAACCAGCGTCCCCTCTTAGAGGAGAAACCAGCATTTGATCTGGTGTGCAAATGGTTTATATATTTACCATTGCATTGGATCTTCGTCCAACTATGTTCATACCCTCTCTCACATTCTCACACTCTCTCCACCAACTCCACGCCTCCCCACTTCTCCCTCCCACTCTCTCCCCCACTCCCCATGTCTCCACTCTCCCTCACATTCTCCCTCTCACCACTCTCCCTCTCACCACTCTCCCTTTCCCTTCAACTCTCTTTCACTCCCTCCTCTCTCTCTCTCTCTCTCTATCTATCTATCTATCTATCTCTCTTTCTCTCGTAATTGAGAAACCAATTTCTTCAAAAACTATTTAAATAGAAAAGTTTTATAAATTTCAACTGACGGTAGCTTGGTGAACGAATGTACAATTTTTTTCCTTTTAAGGAAATATTAACATTTTAACATGTGAATAATAATGAGGGTAACTATTCTAAGAGAACGAAAACTCTGTTTTTAAACCTCCTCTGCATAGCGACCTTTACCCAATCACGAGAAAGGCTTCGGGAGTAATCCCTGGGGACATATCCGGAGCCGAAGTTCCCTAAGAGTCCAATGTTCTGGCAACTCCTTCGACGACGACGGTGCCATGCTGAATTGGACTCTACCTTTCCCTTGGGACAACATCGGTAGCCTGAAGAGGGTGAGACGTACTGCATGCGCAACTGTCGATCTCTCATAAAGATCTACTGCACCCAAGGCGAGGACACATCCTCAACGGAACTTTGACCAACTACTCCAGACAGGAGCGACGCTTCGGCGCCTTTCATCTTCGCTATCTGAGACGCATTCTGGGCATTAATTAGTCCAACTGTGTCATCGCTACCGTAGTTCTCACCCGCGCCCAGTTACCCAGTCTATCCGCTTTTCTCCAACGGCGCCAGCTGGACATATACACCATATACCGGATGGGAAGGTCCTTCTGTACGGGAAATTGCCTACAGGCAAGAGAGCAAGTGGGCGACCTCATTTTCGCCTCAAGGAAGTCTGCAAAAGATACACGAGGACAATGCATCATGGTCTCTCAGAGGTCACAAAATATTTTCCTTTTAAGGTAATATTAACATTACCGATGCATTTTCAACAGTTACGAACAAAACAACTGAGTAAAATCACCCAGAATGTGTTTATTACAGAAATTGTTGCTTATGCTTACATCCAGTATTTGGTCTCCATAAACATTCTGCAAGTGTCGATGAATGTCAATGGACTTTTTTTCTGCATGACGGAATTTTTCTATTTGATGGAATTCAATGGTTTCGTATGCAATTTCATGTCAGAATGTATTTTGCCAGACACCCTCTCTATCTGCAAAAACAAAATAAATTATCGGTTATTAGTCTGAAGACTCACCCTCTGCTTACATCGTCCCCACATCCACCTGTGATGCCATGAGTCAACGCAATAAAAGAGAAAATATTAATTTCTGAGCAGTATTGTTGGGGAGGTAATTCTATGAACGCATTTTATATTTACAATTAAACTTTCATTTTTATCATATAAATTACTTGAATCTTGGTCAGTTCCAAATCTTTTACCATCTCTACACACACACACACACACACACACACACACACACACACACACACACACACACACACACACAAGGATCTGATTGTAGCGTAGTTGATATCAGTGAGGAAAGTGGTTACTACGGTTAATAGGAAATCGGGGTTCGATTCCGGAGAGGGAGCATGCGAAACGGCTACCACAGCCAAGGAAAGCAACAGGCGCGCAAATTACCCACTCCCGGCACGGGGAGGTAGTGACGAAAAATGACACGGGACTCTATTGAGGCTCCGCGATCGGAATGAGTACACTTCAAATCCGTTAACGAGGACCAACCGGAGGGCATGTCTGGTGCCAGCATCAGCGATAATTCCAGCTCCGGTAGCGTATATTAAAGGTGTTCGGCGTACCGAGTTCAAATTCCAGCTGAGACAGTTGTTTCTGCTTTCATACAAATGCCCTTGGGAAAGGCATGAATCCGTGTACTTTGCCCCACGAAATATGCGTTAAATAGCAGAGGAGGCAGGGATCTCTATGTTCGGATAGCAACCAATATGAAAGAATGACAACTCTAGAGTTAATAACCCCCATAGGCACACTCACGAATACACGCACGCGCACATAATGAAATTGTAAATATGAATTCAGTTAGAATTTTCATTTTGTTTTTATCAATTCACCCCAAGCAAGGCGATGATGTCACTAAGACGTAGGGGTCTACTTGGAGTAAAAGAGAATGAAAAGAAACCCAAATAGATGGAAAATTCAGATTTTCTTCTTTTTCGCATACTTTCAAATCACACTGCACATAACCAGGTGATCTCTAAACACCTGGACTTTCCAATTTTGAAATTTCGAGTTCATCGAAGACCAATAATTCCGAAAGCTTTTCTTCCGAATGAGATAAATCATTTTAAAATTCGAGCAAATAAATCTGGACAGTCCTTATACGAAGATAAATCAAGAAGCAAAAGCCATTTGCATACAACACCTTTATTACCACTGATGAAGAACAAATGCTAATGTCAATTTTCGAAAGATCCTCCCTGCACTGCGATGGACGGCGGCGCTCTGGTATAACTCAACAAGCTACTACTCCTTTTCCGAATAGAAGCTTTCCGGCGACTTACAACACCACGTCTGCACCGCTTGCATGTCTGGGTCCCCAACGTGCATAAACATTACTGTATCCCAATTTATCATCCAATCTGCCTTTTGCAGATCCATAAGTGATGACAACCCTTTTGTTGATGGGCAACGACATTGTGACATTTGCTTTTCCCTCTGCAAAGCATTCTACCTTTCGTTGATTCATGGTGCTTGCTTCGTACGGGGCCAACATCCGCCGATGAATCCTCGCAAGTTTGACTCTTTCTGACTACAGAAAATGCACTACGGCATATTGTCGTTCGCTGAGTGGAGCGTCCATACGTCTGTCCTCGTTGCTCCCTGCCACTCGATTGAACGAAGGAATGCTGCGCTAACCGTCATCTCATGCTTCTCCCTGTTCTTTTCACCGCGTAAGTTCAAAGTTACCATTAATTTCTGATTTACTCTTTGCTGTGGTAAACCCTCCTACAGTAGAATGAACTCTTCCTCCTCTCATAAATACTAACTTGCTACATGGGTAGTCTTCTGTCCAGAAGGACCGTTTACTGACCGGTTCTTTGCGATATTACTTGGATTAATTTGTGATCTTCATTTCGTTCTTTTAAGTCTGTTTTTATTTTACTTTTTCTTACGTTTTCAATTTTGAACTGATTGATTTTTGAAAAGTTTTTGATTTCATTTTTTATTTTTTCTCCTCTCATTCTTTTGTTATTAGTTTTTGATTTTCTTTTATTTTTAAATTAATATTTTATATTTTCCGTTTCCTTTTTAATTTCTGTAATCCCCTGCTAAAGTTTATCGTTTTTTATTAACGTCAGACTTTATTTTTTCATTGTTTACGTTATTACGTGTTATATCGTTCTTTGTTTTTCTCTTTTTAAATATCCGTTAAGTTTTTTGTGCTGTACTTGTGTAATATTTTCTCTACATATTTGTTTTAATTGTTTTTTATTTGTAATTTTTTTCTAATCTGTTCGTTTTTTCCGTTTTTTCCGTTTTTCTTCGTTAACGGACAGACTTGTTTTTAGCGGCCATATTTGTTTTTGTGATTTCTTAGTTTCATATTTTTTTCGAACTTTCTTTGATTTTCTATTCCTATTACTGTTTTATTTTATTGCTGTTTGACTTTCTTTGTGTATTTTTTTTACCTTTTTGTATGTGTAACCTTTTTTGTGTATCATCCTTTTAAAGGTATTTTGTGATTGTTTTGTATATATAATTTTTGTCCGTATTATTAATTTAAACATTTTATTATTGTTTGTTTTTTGCGTAAGGTTTTGTCTTTAGCACGTCTGTTTTATTTGTTTTAGTGATTTATTTATCTTTTTATTTCCTTAATACTTTATTTTTGTAAAAAGAAAAAAATATAAAAAAGTGTCTAATTCTAAAAAATGGGTGCCATGAAGAACGTAAAAAAACTTATTTGAGACTAGGAAAAAAAGACTGAGCCACCCGATAAATCGGAAGAAAATATAAATGCTGGTACTTCTAATGATTAGACGACAAGTATGGTGGCCGATAATGGCCAAAAAATTCAAGAAATGTGTTTAGCGGAAAAGTCAAAATTTTCCCACTTCTGCTGAAACTATGGAGGCCGAATCAAGCCAAAGTACACAAGACCCAGAAAATATTACGGAAACCGGAACAGGACAAGACACTAATACAAGAAAAGACCTGACAACAGACCCCACCAAGAAAGATGACAATGTAGCGGTCGGGGAGACGTCATCTTGCTGGTCGTCCCCTCCTAAATGCCATATCAACATCACGGAGTTCCTTGAGAAAGCTAAAAGCTACGCCCATCTTGAGGAGCTACAGGAGGTTGAAAAAATAATTGTGTCGGTCTCTGTGGTGGACAAGTGATCGCGCAAAATTTGTCGCTCCACTAAAGACACCGTCATAAAGTCATTGACGTCCCTGGGGATTAAACCACAGAGAGTCATTAAAGGCAAGGGCTTCTTCATGTGGGACATACTGTTACCCACGCCTGTCGACTGTGAAGCAGTGAGCACTCGGGATCTAATTACAAAAGATCTGATACTAAGGACCGAATATCAAGGCAGGCGTAGGACCAAGGTTTCAGTTTATGAGGTCCACCCTCGGATTGTCGGCGAGCACTTGGCTGCTTATCTGTACCAATTTGGTCAGATACTCAGTGCGTCCTCCAACGATCTGACCTGGGGATGGAGCTTTGAATTGATGATGGATCGAAAGGTCTTCGTCTCCATCTCCAACTGCATGGATGTTGAGGGCCAGAAGATGCCGATCATAGTAACAGGTCGAAGACTGGCTTGCTGGAAGTGTGGACAGACTGGTCACCTGTCCTCTTCCTGCCCAGAGATGAAGGCCTCTGGATTTCTGGCCCCCACCGACCCAAATCCCCCTCAGGCTGAGTCTGTTGTTTCCGTCTCGCCTGTAATGGGCATGCCAACAGCCGAGACCTGTCTGGTAAAACCCCCGGCCCCCACTTCGGCCCCCACTTCCTGAAAAGCCTTCGCCCGCCGATAGTGTGGTTGTGGGGGAGGAAAAGGGGGAATGGCAGGCTGTTGGTAGAGCTATAGGGAAGCTCCGGGCAGCGAGTCCTCGTCCCAATGAAGCCCTAACGGGAAAAGATACAGTCCCACTCCCTCAAGCAGTACTAAGGATGTCTCCCCGACCAGCTACCCAGAAAAGTTACGACAACAAAAGCAAAAATATGAGCCTTCATTCGAGAAAGCCGAAAAACTGCACCAACTCAAAGAGTCACTTAAACTAAACAAAGAAAGAAAATCTGGCACCAACTCCTCGGCACCGTCTTCTCCGTCAGCCAAACAACACATAATGACTCCTCCTCCAGTCCTAAGATTCTCATCTCCATATCCCACAAAAATGACAACATTAAAAAAGGCCCTCATCAGAGCTTCACCTGTCAAAGACCAAACTTCAGCTATAAGCCCCAAACCATACACTGTCAAGACTTCTGCAGCAACACCAAAAAAGACTGGGAATTCTAAAAGGCAAAGAAGCCCTTCACCTGAAAATATAGAACCTGCATCCAATAAAAAAAACGAACCCATATTTAACACAGGGGAAGACGTGTGCCGAGTCTCTAAACTACTAGAGGACAAGGCCTTGCAATGCTCCAAGAAAATGAGAAATATCAAATCCCTGGTAAATTTCAGAAAAATCAATAATTTAAACATTGAAGACCCCAGAAACTTTCCCAACGCTAAAAGGGTCTTAACTGTCATCAGAGGGGGGTGAAGCCGGTCAACAAATTTGGGCCATGGTTGCGGAGGCAAATGAAGTCATTGGCATGTTTCCGCCCATGACCTGCTTTGATAATGACTTTGTAAAAAAAACTGCAACAATTATGTTTAGGGAGGTTCCCTCTTTTTTTCACCCCTCTCTGTACGGAGCGTTAAAACTGACTTTCCCTCTGTACCATCAAAACTGAGATGGGGACAGTCTCGATGGGAGAGGCCGTTGGTGTCCTTTCCCCGTCCATGTTTAATGCAGGAGAGCAACACTAATCGGTTTCATTATGGCTCTCTGGTTAGCTAGTCTGAATGTCCGAGGCCTGAGGGCGGAGTCTCGCAGGGTGAGGCTCCTTCGTGACCTTCAGCATCTCGGAGTGAATGTTTGTGTACAAGAGATTCGTTTTTCTACTCATGACTATGAGGACATTCTGTCTAGAGGGTTCTCTTTCTATTCAGCATGTTTTGATGGTCGATCGAGAGGTGTCTCTTGGCTGGTAAGCAAATCTATGAAGGCTGCGTGTACTCTTGTCTTCGCAGATCCGGCGGGCAGGCTCTGCTTCCTGGATGTTACCATAAAGGACAAGGCTCTACATCCCATTGGCGTTTATGAGCCCAATAACCATTCTGAGTTTCCTGCATTGTTTCGGCAGATCGAGCCGTTTTTGATGACATCTCGTCGGGTAGTTTTAGCGGGGGATTGGAATGCCGTCCTTGACCTCGATATAGATCGTATAGGGCCAAATTCGGTTACTAACAATCGGGACGTGAAACCATTTCGGGACTTTATCGACAGGTTTGATCTTGTCGATAGGTACCGAAATGAGCACCCACGGGAGGTAGTTTGGACTTGGACAAATAGTGGCGGCTGGGTCTATTTCTAGTTACCTCGACCGAGTCTTAGTTAGGAGAGTCGATGTAGGGCTCTTAGAGTGTCCAAGTTTTCATTATATAGTGTATACGGTCCATAGGCTTGTCCGGGTCCGTGTAAACTTAGATAAGCCTAAGGTTAGGTTAGCTGGTTACTGGAAATTAAACTGCTCACTATTTGGTGAGCAGGATTTCCGGGACCAGCTGCTACTAATTATACAAAGGGAATTGACGGGAGCGGTTGTTGGGAACGCCTGGTGGGGTAAACTAAAATCCAAAATTAGAACATTTGCTGCTGATTTTTGCCGTCGACTCTATCTAGATAGATTAGCGGCGCAAACGGCTTTAGAGCAAAAAGTAGATCGGTCTGTGAAATCCCTTAATAGTGGGGAAATATCTTTAGCTAAGGCAGGGTTGTCCTCCTTGCTTATCAAGAAGGTTCAAGTTCTGGTAGTTAGGGTTAGGTTAAAAAGAATTGCGTGCAGAGGAGTCTCGGGATGCATCTCGGCGACATATCGCATGTGTCACATTGCCGGATAAGCGGACCGTGACTTCAAACGCGGGCATATGTGAGGCTTTTCGTGATTACTTTCAGGAACTTTTCACCAGGGAGCCCGATCTGAGCCCTGCTCAGTTCGACGCCTATTTAGCCGACTTCCCCTGTATTGAGGCAGCTGAAGCGGCTGGGTGCGAGAGTCCCATCACAGAGTCGGAAATCTGGGAAGCGTTGAAACAGGTTGGCCAGGATAAATCTCCGGGATTAGATGGTCTTCCCTATGAAGTTTACTTGAGGAGGTCGCCCGTTTTTGTTCCTTAGCTGGAACTGATTTTCAACAATTGGATGAAGCAGGGGTCTATCAGCGCTTCACCAGGGGTGTGATCAAGTTTCTACGCAAGGACAAGAACGGTGGGGATGGGATAGGTAATTATTGCCCTTTAACTATATTAAATACAGAGTTAAAGATTTTGGCAAAGATCTTAGCCAACCGTTTGCAAGCTGTCCTCTCTAGTCTGATTGGCTCCGAACAGACTGGTGCTGTGAAGGGTAGGACTATTCAGGACAACCTTCATATGGTACGCTTGATCACTGAGAAAGTCGACAGTGAAGCCGCGCTGATCAATTTAGATCAGTCCAAGGCCTTCGATAGGGTTGACCATCGATTCCTGGAGGCTGTCCTTTCGGCGGCCGGTTGCCGGCCGTACTTTCGTACCTGGATCCGACTTCTGTATGCGACTCCCGGTGCGGTGGTAGAGGTGAATGGGGTACGATCGGAGCCTTTCGTATTGTCTCGCTCCATTCGTCAAGGTTGTCCACTTTCGCCTTTGCTGTACGTTCTTGCGTTGGAACCTTTCCTTCGGGTTAAAGGCGAATCCGGTCCTGCGCGGAATTTCACTGTCTGGGGCTACCACCTTGGCCAAGTATTCTGCCTATGCTGATGACGTTTCGGTTCTTGTGTCGAGCAGAGCCGAGATTTACGAAGTCATCAAAGAGATCAGTGGTTATGAGATGGTGACAGGGGCCAAGTTCAACCGCGATAAGTCGGTTGGGTGCGTGGAAGGGAGTTTCTCTTCCCGGACCTTTCCTCTGGACGGATGGACCGGTCAAGATACTCGGCGTCTGGTTCGGTCCTGATCTCCAGTTGGAAATGAATTGGTCGAAGGTGCGAGGAAAGTCCGAAATCGCAATTAATTTGTGGTCTCAGAGGAATCTTTCCTTGAAGAGGAGGGCGGAAGTATGTGTTTCACACATCTACCAGATTCTCCTTTACCGACTCTCTGTACTTCCACTTCCGTATACCACACTAATATCAATAGTAAGGCTTTTGTTTTCTATTTTTGCGGAGAGGCAAAGCCGCTATGGTATCTCGGGAGATCTGTTGCCTTCATCCATCTGAAGGCGGTCTGGGTATGCCTAGCATTGAGATTCGGCAATATATGCTTCGCATCGGCTTTCTAGATCGAATGTGTCGCGATTCGGATGAGGAGGGGGCCTTCTGGAAGGAAGACGACCGCAAAACTTTCCCATCCCTGAGAAGTGCGCACTCGAGTGAGGAGGAGGACCATCGTTTGCCTCGAGCCGAATGCTCCTTATATCGTGAGTTGCTCTGAAACTCCTCTTATGGGTGTCGGATGACCACTCCAACGTCCAGGCGTTGTCTCGTAGGGCATTATATCAAGTGTTAGTCGGGGGGGTGCGTGATGAGCTGATTGGCGAGCTCGGTGTTACGAAGCAGGAGGCTCGGTCAATATGGCCTTGGGCACCCGGGTTGAAATGCCTCAATAACGATGAGGCATCACTCATCTGGCTGATGATTGATGGGGGCCTCTGGGTCGCCAAAAGACTTTGTTCAGCGGGCTTGGAGAAATCTCCAAACTTCCGTCGCTGTGGTGGAGGAGTTGAGACCATTGGTCACACCTTTTTCCATTGCAGGGTGGTAGCGCCGTTGTGCAGGTTTGTTGAAGGTCTCATGGTCCGCATGCTGCAGGGAAAGTTCTTTGTCCTTGAAGCCAGTAGCAATGTGGTGCCGCAGATGACGAAGGCTGAACAATATGTGTTCTTTTGCTTACTAGGGGTTATGAAAGTCGTGATTTGGACGACACGTAAGAAGGAATTCTATGAGGGTGAGAAGTTCAATTCTTCCAAACTGATCTTGTTCTTTAAGCATCAGCTTAAAGTCAAGATTAAGACGGAAAGGCGGCGGCTAGCCTCATGAGAATTTGGCAAAAAGTGGGTGAATCTTGCGCGGTTGGGCCGAGTAAAAGGGGCTGACCTAGAGTGGCATTTTGATGCCGGTTAGGCATCCGGATATTGTTCTTCCTGGGTTGAACTTGGGCAACCCATCCCGAAATTAGGTTAGTGTAGGTTTTGTTTTGAATCTTTAGTTTTCCCTTTATTCCAGTAAACTTAGCTAGGGTGTGTTTGCTCATTGGCCCCTTTTATTTCTGTCCTTATTTTTTCTTTGGTTTAATTCCCCATCCCCTCCCTCGTTAGGTGGTCAGTGATGTCAGTTCTCTGGTGGATGCGGGACGCTTTTCGTTTCTTTTTCACCTGTGTGTGTTTTTCGTTTTTGTGGTTGTGTGTGGATGAGTGCGTGTCTGTATGGATGCTAAGGATGAATGAATGAGTTTTATATTCTTATAGGCCCGCATTGATTTCGTCCAGTGAACTGATATTTCTGCCACATTTAAGTATTGTGGCGGGTTTTATTACTAATAATGATTTTGTTTAGTTTCTTGTAAATAGATTAATTCATATTGTATATACTCATTGGGGATCTTTTTAATTAGTTGTTTTATTCCCCCCCCACATACGATGATTTGTACAAATGGAGACTATTTATGATTTTCATTGAGACAATGGGGTATTATCGTGGAGGTAGTAAGTAAGGTTAGTAAGAATGTGTTGTTTTGGTGTTAGGAATATTGTTAGTATGCTTGGGTCAGTGCTTGCGGCTAGCTAAGTTTAAAATTAAGACAGATGAAGACCGTTCTTTTCCCTATCCCCTTTTTAGGCCTTGTGCCACATTTTCTGTAATTTCACAGAAATAAATATTGCGTAGACGCAGTCTCTGACTGTGTGCGACTTCTATCGAACTCTCTGCTTTGGCAGAGAGGAACCCGGACGAAGCTATGCCGAAGGGTAAAGTTTCGTCCGGTGAGGTAGACAGACCGTTTATACGGGAATATTTTTGGCCGAGCCTTCGGGCTCGGAGAACCCACGGTAAACTCGGCCTTGTGCCACATACAACCCTCGTTGCGGGGGGCTGTTAAATATAGCGTAGACGCAGTGTTAACCTACCGTTCAGACGGACACTTCTATCTGCTTATTACTAACACTCTTGCATTGTATATATCTGTTTATATACAAAGCAATATACTTGTTCAACCGACCTTCGTCTTCCGTGTATTTCTTTCTGGTCCCTAAACAGGCCGCAACACTCTCGTCTATCCTTGAACCTAACTAAGGATTTTCCTTTCCTTCTTTGCTATGATTCACCAATCTCAACCATTTCTTTTACCGACCAACATATGAATGAATTGACTACACACAGCCATTCTAAGAACAATTCTTTCTGAATCGCATATGTTATGGTGTTCCATTAAATCCAGATTTTATAACGATAAATAATTTATTTGTCTTGTTCTGTTACTCACGCCCAGTTATTTGTGATATCCCCATCCTCGCCAAGTTTGGAATGTAGGAATAAATTAGCATCTTCCATTTAGGAGCAGGAATGTCCAGTGACGTCACGTTAAATGCATCCGGTGAGCGTTTTGGATTAAACGATAGGCCAACACTTTTTCATATGACAAAGTCAATAGATTTTATCAACCTGCCCCCAAAAATGTACATATAGATTTAATTATGACCTCATAGAGAAATTGAGATATTCTGTCGTACAAGTGACTTGATGTACTAATAAAAAGAGCAATATTAAAATATATTAGTCAGTGATTGTTACTAAGCCATTCCCAAAACCCCGATACTTAAGCACCATGCCACATATATTGTAAAATTCTACATCTATTTATCTTATATTTACCTATGTATCTTATATATAATTAATTATAATAATAATGGAGTCACTCTCGTCGGTTTCGACGTATGAGGATCTGACAGCTTAGTTGATTCAGTTATGAAATTTTGTGCGATAATCTTAAGTGGCATTTAAGACCCGCTAGTGATTTACAAAGGAGGCCACATATGGAGCAAGAGTGAGGATTGTGAGATGAGATCACTGTTAGATTGGCTGACCTTTTAGATACTGCTCTCGCTTCTTGAAGATGATTCAGACAAGCAGATTGAAAACTGCTGAGTCCACTAAAACACATTCATCTCCATTCTACCCGCTCCAAGGTTAAGCGCTCAAGGGTGTTATGTGGTATATTGACAGTTGACAAGTTGTTTTTCAGCTTGTGTTTGTATCTTAGCTATGGGCATCCTACATTTCTGTAGCCCTGATCTAACTGGCTGTACATTAGGATCTTGGGTATCCTGTCATCAGACATTCTCAAGACATGACCAGTCCACCATTACTGAGACTGTATGAGAAAAGTCTCGATTCCTCCAATATTACACCTGTTAAACAGGTCTACGTTAGATGTCCTATCTTGAGGGTTAACTCCACAGATTGCACGCAGACAGCTTTTATGGAAAACATCCAGCTGGCGTATATGGTACCTGTATGGAGTCCACGACTCTGAGCCGTACAAAAGGATGGCAAGTACAACAGTTCTTTAAACCCGAATTTTTTTATCCCGTCGATTACCCCGCTCATTGCACAAGCGATGGCGAAGTTTGCAGAAAGCACTGGTAGCCTTAGTAATCGGATGCATATATATATATATATATATATATATATATATATATATATATATATATATATATATATACGAATGTAAAAGAACGAAGAGTAAAATTTCAAAGTTAAAAAACAAACAATGGTAGAGCAATATTTCTTTATTATGCACTGTTACATTAGAACATGTAAATATCTACGAGAAAACTGTACATATTGTTTCAACGTTAAATTAACGATTCTTCAGGCTTAGTACCATCATGATTTCTCACCTGAAGAAACGTTAATTTAACGCTGAAACAATTTGTATAGTTTTGTAGTGGGTATGTACAAGTTCTAATGTAACAGTGCATAATATATATATATATATATATATATATATATATTGATGGATGTTTCATTAAATAATATAGATAAGTTTTGTCAATTTATTTTAAGTAAGTTCCTTTCATATTGTCTGATAAGCTTAATCACATTATCGTTGAAAGACGAAAGGAAGTCACCATATTGATACATGTTTAAATCCAATCTAAGCTTTCGGCTTACATAAGCCATTATCAAAGATGACAATTACAATTCAACATATCCAACAATACACGGACGAAACAGTAATGATGTCTGTTTTTGTTACATGAAAAATTTCAAAGCAACGTGTATAGGAAACGCGGAAGCGAATATCGCATCGCAGCTCGTGACGTCACACATGACCACGCGAGAGTGAAAACGAGAAGTATTAAGTATGGGAAGCCGTTGGTATAAACCAATGGCTTCAGTTATCAATTATAGGCATTTAAGAATATTTGTGGAGATTTTGTAGTTTATTTTGTTTAGGTTAGGTTTCAACTGTTTTATGTATATAGCTTCAAGAATTTTTATTTTTTGTTTATTGTTTTTCATGTTTAAGTATATATATATATATATATATATATATGAATAAAGACATAAGGAATACTTAGCCGACGCGATTCTAAGATAAGTTTTCCTGTTGTCTTTATTCATATTGTCCTTCTACAGCTATACCATGTTGATTTTTGCGCACACATACACATACACGCGCGCATCCATACAGAGTGCGATGGATAAATTGTCGTCCAAACTACGAAAAGATGAAAATAAAATTGACATCTCATTTTAACAGATATATTTACCAAAATATATCATTTGAAAACGAGATCTGGTTAAAAAGTCTGATGCTATAAATAGAAAACTGTAATACATATCAATTCTGCATTGAATCTCTTTCGAAGTAGTTCCCTTCCAAAAGCCACACACTTTATTCAGCGCCGATTTCATTCTTAGAACTTCTTTTTTGGGATAGCCAACAGCTGCTTCGTCGCATTCATTTTGATTGATTCGACGCCTTGTAATCTTGTTCCTTTCAAGAAAAAGAAAGTTTCCAAGGACGAGGCCTGGGAAAATATTCTGACTGTCGGACATGGGGAATTTTAATCACAAACTGCCGGAACATCCGTGGTGTAGTGAGACGACCACACTCTACACACTTTCCTTCCAAGCACTGCGATAAACAACGGAAAGGAACGAGAACGTTATAACTTGCACAACAAAGTTCAAGGTCAATCTGTGCCAAACGGATTCACGTACTTTAGCTCCGTTACCATAGCAACAGTGGCAATACTTTTGGATCAGATCTCATACAAGCGTCTGATTAATTTTGGATATGCTAATGATTCTTCTCAAAGACAAATAGCTTCTTGATTAAAATAAATAGAACTACGTTTTTTATTATTCAGATGTTGATCTTTTTAAATTGCACTAACAGGGGTTAAAGGTCACGTTCAATGGAATATACCGTAAACAAAACTGCTTAGGAGATATAACTCACAAACTAATCGTACCCGACAGGCATTCCTGTGAAAATAATACAGAAAAAAAAGTTTCTTTCTGCTTCTTTGCAATGTTTATGCGTTAGAGAATCCTGCTAAAACTTCTGGCTTCTGTCTGGAGTTCACTTTACAAAAAATAAAATGCCAACTGTAATAATATATATATTATCGTTCGTCCTCCGCATGCGGAGATGACCTTGACTTCGAATCAATGGGTTGGGGTGGGTGCGTAGCTGACTAATGAGGCCGAACTTCGCTTTGATACATCTATTGCAGTTGTGATATGGGATTCTGGGGACTGAACAAGGCTGGGAGGCGGGGCTCTCTTGATCTTTCCTTTTCTAGCGACCCTGTTCATTGTCCCTGACTCTTTTCTCTTGAAAATCAGACACTCTGGACCTTACAAGGGAGCACCAGATGACACAGTCCTCAGCAGAGTCTTCCCAGGTTGAATGGGGAACGTCACAATGCTTGAGAAATTCTACTTCGGCATCGTTCACTTTAATCTGCTTGTGAAACTCGTTGATCGTAACATACGTTCTACTAGACTCATACTCATTCGCTATTGTAAGAATGGTTAATCGCACACACGCACACACACATGCATATATATATATATATATATATATATATATATATATATATATATATATATATATATAAAGATAGATAGATATCTTACTACCGCAGGACGGTTAACAATATATATGTGTGTGTGTGTACGTGTACATGGTTTAAATTATGATATAGACTCCCGACAATGTTTTTAAGAAATTTGACAAATGGAAAACATTTCATGAAACCTATATTTGATTACGCGTTTCGCCTTTCTAGGCTTCATCGGATCCAAATTATTGAAGCATCCACACAAATACGCATAAACTCATTTTTTTCCTTCGTTTTGGCATCTGATGAAGCTTAGAAAGACAAAACGCGTAATCAAATCTAGCTTCAATGAAACATCTTTCATTTATCAATTCATTATCTATCCACACACACACACACACACACACACATATATATATATATATATATATATATATATATATGTGTGTGTGTGTGTGTGTGTGTATGTGTGTGTGTGTGTGTGTGTGTACGAGGGTTATTCAATAGATAAGGTAATTTTTCGGTATAAGGACTTCTAATACAGATAGAAGCTTTTTTTTTCTTCTTTTTTTTCCAACGTAGTCTCCCAGCACTGTCACACACTTTTCCCATCTGTGAACAAGCTTCCGTATTCCCTCAGCGTAAAAATCTTTGGACTGATATCTCATCCAGTCGCTCACAACACTTTTGACTTCATCGTCACTTTTAAACTTCGTGCCTCTCGTGAACGCTTTCAAGGGACCAAACAGGTGAAAGTCTGAAGGGGCAAGGTCTGGGCTGTAAGGGGGATGAGGGAGCAGTTCCCAGTTTCAATGAATCTAAATAAAAGTTTATATGAACAAAAAAGGGACATTTTACAAAATAATACATCAAATGCTTGGGTTGCCCACTGTAACGAAACTGATCACAACTTTGACATAAAAATGCTATCATGATCAAAGGATAAAATAATTCACTCCGACGTAAATGTTTAGAGAGTGCCTTAATGGCAAGGTCATCTACAGTAAACAGGAGCCCTGGCTCTTACAACATCTCACTATTCTTGGCAGAACTTCTAATATCACAGTATGGAAAACCTATTTACAAAAGTGAAGGAAAAACAGAAGAAAAATACTCTAAATGAATTCGGCTGAAAAAAAAGTTCTAAATTTCCCAGCATGCCTCTGCCGAGCGCATGTGTAGTCCTACCAACGACAAAACACGTCACAAGTAAACGCTTTCCACTTTGTCATATAATTTCAACATTATATATATATATATATATATATATATATATATATATATATATATTCCTCAACACTAGCACTACCCGGAGTTTCATGTACAACGCAATCCTCATTTGCTGAATTGAGACTGACCGTTAAAGTCTCTATTCAGCAACTGAAGATTGCGTTGTCCATAAAACTCCGTGTTGTATAACTGTTGAGGAAAATGTGCATATATATATATATATATATATATATATATATATAGTTGTATGAGTTTGTGACCCTGGGTTTCACGCCTTTGCAATCATCAAACTGGTTTATGATTTAAAAATTGGATGTAAATTTTTTTAAAACCCACGTTCACAAACTCATATCCATAAACTGAATATATGTATTTATATATATATATATATATATATATATATATATATATATATATATATATATAGTGTGTGTGTGTGTGTGTTAGCTCTCACTGATATTGACTACTTTCCAATAAGTTCTGTGCATATAAAATAATATATATATATATATATTAATAGAATAAAACACTTCACTTAAGTTATATAAATCTGTTTATTGTTCTTAAAAGTTAGACAAAATATTAATAAATCGGGAAATTTCTTTAGAACATAAAAAATGAGTGCTAAATCTTGTATATCAACCAATCCTGGCATATGGCAGTGAATGCGGGAAAGTTTTACCAAAGATGAAAAGGTGACGTCAGAGGCGGGAACAAGGATGATGTTTCTATCGAATACCGTCGATAGATCACGTGTGCAATTAGACAAAAATTAAGGAAAGCTGAATGTTTTGGGACACGTAAGGAGGTAAGAAGGCTTGGAAAATTCGACACTCACAAGATATAATGAAGGCAAAAATGGCAGAAGTCAAGTAACCTAACTTACGATGTTTTGTAAATGGATGATAGAACATTTTTGAAACATTCCACCTCTATCAGGGCGATAAAGCCAGCCGCCTAGTCGCACGGGGAGGTAATCAAAATAAACGAGAAAAACATTATTGACGAGAAAGGTCAATAAAATGAACAGGACTCAAAAAGACAGCAGATGGCGATTCACGTTGTATTTTAATTTTTGAGATTGTAGTTGACAGGAAAGTAAGAAGCCAGGAGAGAGTTCCACAAGGGAGAAGTGCGAGAAAAGGAACTAATAGAATAAAACATGTGGTTATATTTAGCAATTTAAACAGTAAAATGATGAGACCTAACTGCTAATCTAGTAGTACACTTAAATTCATGAAGTCGGTGTATCAAAGAGAAATGTTCATCAGAACAATTGTTAAGAATTAATTATAGAAAACGCCAAGGAAAGCTACGCACGGCGGTGGAAAAGTGATTGAAGCCGAGATGCCAGATCAGGGCCGCTATTTTGAAATTGATACTTTCGATTTCTTTCAAGAATACATAAAAGAAGCCCTTTACCAGATATGACAACAAAATTTAATGTACAGGCGAATGGCAGATTTAATAGGTTCTAACGAGAAAAATCGTCTAGCACGCCATAGTAAACCAAATTTCCTAACATCAGATCAAGCAATTGAGTTGATTTCAACGTTCCAATCAGTGGAAAACGTCAGATGGGAACCATGGTCTCCTAGAGGTTAGTGACAGCCATGCTGATGGAAAGCCAAAAATGTTCTCTAGAACGATTCAGATAGTAGCTTCGTTTTGTACACTTTAAATTTAGCAAATCATTTGTTATACCACATAACTAAAGTTGGTGCCCGCTTTCGAGATCAGCTGCCAATTTTAATTTACGGGAGTTGTATATTTCTTTATAATGTTTGTTTCTAAGGGAAACTCCAGTCGACAAAAATAAGAAAATTAAATTAATTATCTACTATAAAAAAAAACTGTTAACTTCCCTGTCAACGATAATAACTCACCTGTAAGATCAAAATTAGAGAGAACCAATATTATTTACAAATTCGCATGTCTCTTAAGGAACTGTGTTCCTGATCAATCCAAATTCATTAATAATTATACTGAACGAACAACAATATGCCTAGCAAGAAGACTCACGTTACATCTCACTGATCACAGCTCAATTAGGCCTCATTTAAATACACCTGGAGACCTACCAAACGCCATATGCAACATGATAATATAAATGTAAAAGCCTCATCTACATGTAAAAAAAGCTAAAAATAATGGATGCATTATTAATTTTAAAAAAGACAACATAAAATAGCATCACCTCTGAACACGACTACAATGTGTTGACCGTGTTTGGAAAATAAAACATTCCTATAACTCTAGATGCATACATAAAACATCCATACATTCCGTTAAAAGTAAAAATAAAATCATCTTGGATAATGGCTAAAGGTATAGCCGAAAACGAACATACAAATCATTCGGACAATTTCTACATAATTCAAGTCCAAAAGAAGAAAATTATAAGAACACAAGAAAAATTAAATAACTACTTATATATGTAGTGATAACCCCAATATAAATAATGCAATTCAGCTCTTGAATTTTTATAGTAATCCAAAAATAAGAATTCCCAATTACTACTAGAACTATCGCTACAATTTTACCTGCTCAAACGTAATACTATCCCCTATCTCCATCTTTCCCACCTACCTCTCACTCTTAGGACGCTTGTGAGATGATGTGCCTAAACTTTTGACCGGTATTTATCGGCAAAATAAATCTCCACATACCAGTCAACGTTAAACACCCCATCCATTCTTCAGCAAACTGCTATCAACAAGCACAATTGTTTCACTCCGTTACCTTTTTGTTTTATGTATATTTTTTCTTCTCAAACAAATGGAAAAAAGCAAGATTGTTCATAACCATTTTCGATTCTCACCCGTCGAAGTGCAGTTGAAATGCACTGAAACGAAGTTGCATCTTTGTAGTGACTAAAATGGTTTTGTCTATATGATAAAATTATAATAAATAATTATCGCTCTACTATCGGTATCGAGCCCTCTTTTGAGAAAAAAACTACTACAATAAAAGAATTCTCCAATTACCAAATTAGTAAAAAAACACACTGTCTTTTAAATTTTCAAAAAATTCAAACTTAGCGTTGCGACTGCACGCTTCAAAATTTCTTACCGTTGACAATAACACATTTCTAAAAAAAACATATTTCGATTCACATCTCATCCGTTATTACCTGGATGTACTTAAAAAAAAAAACAAATCAATTTCCATGCCTGATGATGTCTGTATGAACAGATGAAAGTACTAGCAAAAAAAGACCTTATACAACTTGAATTTATTAAAAACAGGGATCATAACATTCATCTAGAGGTTCGTGGGTTAATGTAATTTTAATAAATTTGTTTGCGAAGATGTATTCTCGCCATTTATATCATTAACTTCACTAATCTGTTTTTTTATGAATGATTCATGTAATATATATATATATATATATATATATATATATATATATATATATATATATAACCACTATTTTTAATAGATATCTGCTCCTATCATTGTCGAGCAGTTTACTCTGTTTTCATACCATGGGTGATGTTATCACATGCTTATGTTATAATTTATATATATATATATATATATATAAATAATTTATATATATATATATATATATATATATATATATATATATATATATATATATATATATATATATATATATATATATATATATATGCCTGATTAAATAAATTACAAACATTGTCTACTTATTTTTAACATAACACGTTCATATTCACGGATATTTTTTTTATGTATTACAATCAAATGATGCAAGAAATGCACTGTAACAGTGAAAATCACTTTTATTTCCCAAGTATTTTCCATCTCTTACTGAGATCATATCAGGGGAAATAAAATGAAATAGTCCATTATTTATGAAATATTAGCAGGAGACGTTAAACACTTCTATCTATCTTTCTTTCTTTCTTTTCACTGAAACCAAGTAGCGTCTCTGATAAGTCTTGTCATTCCACGCGATCAAAACGGAATAGTCCATTATTTACGAGGTATTAATAGTACCTAACGGTCGTACGAATTATCGAAGTGGCGGTGGAGGACAAACAGAAATATAATAGGATATATAATTTCTGAAAGAACCTATTTTGATTTCCGAAAAACCAATTTCATCTCCTACTGTCTGGACCTCGAAATAATAGGTGTTAATTAAATAAGGTCGATTCATTTATGACGACCATTTGAAATAAAGCCTAACCTCAATACGTCTATCATACTACCGGGGTCAAAAACTGTGTGTTTGTCAAATTTTAGTTAAATCGTTACATTTTTTAAGTCTGTGTGGTATGAATAATTAAAACGGTTTTTTTTTATTTATTTAAAAGCTCGTCTTGGGTATGACGATAAACTACATCTGGCAGCAAGTCGGTTTTTAAACATACAATGTTTTATTTTAAGCTGTATCAGTTTTGTTCAGCACAACAAGATGCTACAAACCAAAACATCAACTAGAAAACTCGAGCCATTTTCTTAAATAGCCTCGTCAGATTGAGAGTCTCTTATGGATATCTTCTTTGTGAAACTGTCAGCTATATACAATCGTTTTTTACATCAATGATTAAAATGGTTTAAAGCGAAGGAACTATTATTATGCTTCATCAGATTTCATAGACTGGCGTTACAGATTCACAAAGAGATTTACCAAACAATTTCTATTTTGGTAAAAACCTCTCTACATCAATCGAAGTCTTTCAACTGCAACAACTAAAACAGATATCACGCGTAACCAGTAGAGAAAATAATGACATAATCAAGATGATGACATTCCACCCCACTTCAAGAAAAAGGTTAGAAAGGAAACTCCCATTAATGTTAGAAAGATCAATAACAGTTAGTTGACTTGAGAAATCTATTTTCATGAAAAACTGTTTAAGAGAAAGATTTTATAAGTTTCAACTGAAAGTAGAATTGGCTGTTCCACTAGTGATTGCTGTATGTTTCCTTATAAGGAAACAACTAACCGCCCTAATACCATTAAATCGTTTCGTTTCTTCGTGTTTGCTTGGTATCATTTACATTTAATAAAGCAACATTATTGATTTAGATAGTGGAAGTTTACAGTGTCTGGATAAACATTAGCTTAGTTGGTACCATAGCTTTGCATATAAGACCGTCATTTAAATCCAGTAGCATATTATTATAGAGTTGGTCGATGTAAAACCTCTGTTAATCGATGGCATTTGGATAAACATTAATTTATCACGTACTCAACTTCTCATATAAAACGCTGGACTTTATTTTTCACCATTTTTATAATAAAAAAAATGTCGGGTATTTTAAATTCTCTCAAATACAGTTGATTGTGCAAAGATGTTTAAGTCAGTGGAAAAACCAGAATGCTTCTTCAAAGAAATAGTGATGGATTACGTAAAATCTTGTGCCAGACCTTGTAAGATAGTGAGTTGGTAAAGAAGTTTCCAAGCATTTTATGCAGTCAATTTTTTTTCTTTTGTAACTCCAAGCAAGACGATAATTCCACAAAGATGCAAGGGCTTGCTTGGGGTAGAAGAGAATGAGAAGATTTCAGTGAGGAAAAAGGAAAATAAACGAAGAGGATTCAGAAAAAAAAGCAGATGGTGATTGATATTGCGTTTAATTCTTTTTAGATTATAGGTGTTAGGGAAGTAAGGAACCGGAAGTGATATCCACAGACAAGAAGTGCGAAAAAATAAACTATTATAATAGAACTTACTGTCACATCTAGCTAATTCAATAGTAAAAAGATGAAATCTAGTTGACAATCTAGTAATAAACTCAAATTCATGTGGTCGAGATAACTAGGAGGATAGCTCATGAGAACAACTGACATGAAACTATTTATAGACAAGACAGGGAAGCCACTTTACAGGGGTGAGAAAGTGATTGGAGTCAAGATGCCAGGTCAAGATCGAAAACATGACAGACCATTCTTTGGATTTTGTCGAGAATCTTCAGATATATAGCCGGAGAACCTGGGCAGATATGGCAGCAATATTCAATCCACGGAAGAATGGTAGATTTATAAAGTGTAAAATGGATTCTGACAGGAAAATTTGTCAGGCACGATATTTGATAGAAAACTAATTTCAGTTTTAACAATCATTTCTTTTATTTGAAGAGATTTATTAAATAAACAGAAAACACACCAAATCGAAACATGAAAGTCCTCTGCCACACACTATTTGTTATTTGAAACTTCCATTATTTACATTATTCGGACTATTGTCCTCATCTTTGTCGCCATATTTATTACAACGTTTCGGCCGTTGTATGCTCCGGTCTTCTTCAGGTGGTTGGAATGTTGAACTGAACTCTTTATTTCGCTCACTGGGGTAGACTGTTCTAGTTCCACGTGCCATGTTTAATGGATGTCAGTTATCAGTTATCTCCTGTTAATTTCCCTCTAAAAGTTCTCCACTGCCTTAACCAGGTATTGAACTCACACTCTTTGGGTCCTGTCACTGGATCTAACCAACGCCTTTATCCACTGTGTCATGCGTCCTGTGTATGAATTTCTGGGTATTATAAACCTAATGTCTCAGCAATCATTTTTTACCAGTACTCATATTGTATTTTTTGTTGTTATTATTGCTTTTCTCTGGCACTCCTTATTATTGGTTCCCATATTGTATTCATTTCTATGCTCGGCTCAGGAGATTTTTGTGGCCTAGCAATAAAGCGTTCAGTTCGACATTCTAACCACCTGAAGAATTCTGGAGCGTACAACGGCCAACACGTTGTAATAAATATGGTGACAAAGATCAGGACAATAGTCAGAATAATGTAAATAGTGTACATAATACCTCATCTCAGAAATATAGACAGATACTGAAGGGCCGAAACGTTGTAATAAATATGGCGACAAAGATGAGGACAATAGTCCGAATAATGTAAATAGTGTACATAATACCTCATCTCAGAAATATAAACAGATACTGAAACTTCCATGTTATGTTATTCGACATTATATTGATTTGGTAAGTAAGATAGGTTGTGATTTGTGGAGTTCGAATTCCAATCGGGTTCCTTAGATTGACTTACGCGCAAATACACTTGGGAAAGCTATGAAATTCATCTCTCCTCCTCCTCCCCCACACATACAGTCACTTCGGTACGAGTTGAATAGCAGGATAGACTGGGTCGGTAATCATTCCACCACAAAAAGAGACGATAGCCGACTGCGGGAAAATCTCTGCCTATTCAGTCTTGAATCGAAAGAGACATGATCGCCCAAGCGTGTATTACACATGACACTTAACTGACTGATGAAAGTTTCCGAACGTTTTGGGTAGTCAATAAAATTTTATTATTTCTCATGAAAGAGCAATTTATTATTGATCACTTTCTGTCAATGTTAGGTTCATCCCCGTTTCTACGCTGATAAAATGACATCGGGTTTGAGTGTTGGAGTTACTCTTCTGTTTTGAAATTCTATACGTTTTGAAATCGAAGCTCTGGTTTTGAGGAATTCGCAGATAGCTAAAAAAAAATGATAATTAAATGATGTCCAGCAGGGTGGGGTGTGGCAGAATTTCTGATCCCATCTTCCACAAGTCATCCGTGCAATATGTAGACTGACATTGTCATGCATCGTTAGGTTGTCAGAGATTAACACAATTTGCTAGTCCAAATAGCATATTTCAACATGGATCAGGTATTTCCTCGTCAACAATGACACGCGTGTTCCCTCAACAACAACAAAAACAACAAAATTAACCATTTTTTTATGCAACTCTGACTTTAGTGTGGCTATAGCAATGATACACGTGACCGCTAAATCTTTTTTTGCGTACTGTTTTACGTATGTGCCCTTTATTAATTACCTATATTGGTCATACCCAGATATGCATGCATACAGATAGATACCCTACCGCAAAATGGCGATTTTAGTTCCATACAATTAATATCGAATTCTTGACTCTACCAACTGCTGCCAAAATAACTCAAAATGTTTGGGTGAGTTGGTTGGGCTTAAACGTGCATAAGTGGGTGTTCTGCCTTTACCTTAGGTCTTCTTCCTGTGACGTTATTCTCAGTTTAATTTAATTTCATCTTGTCACACATAAATTAATGTCTTTGTGTGTGTGTGTGTGTGTGTGTGTGTGTGTGTGTGTGTGTGTGTGTGCGCGCGTGTGTGTGTGTGTGTGTGTCTCTCTCTCTCTCTCTCTCTCTCTCTCTCTCTCTCTCTCTCTCTCTCTCTCTCGTTTGTAAACAGTAACTATTAAAGCTGATATAGCGTGACTCTTCGGCAAAAGCGCATTGAGTCCTATCGGTCACTGTGTGTTTATCTAAAAATAAATAGGCTAAAATTCACCTTCGTCCTTGCAGTGCGCCGACGGCTTAGTGGTATAATCTACGACTGACGCCAATTCAATCGGGGTTCGATCCTAGCTAAAGGCAAACGGACGTCTAGCCACACTGAAGAGATGTGATACAGCGAAACATTCTGTCTGTGGATGACAATTATATATATATATATATATATATATATATATATATATATATAGGGTGACCAAAAAAACGGGAATTTTTGAAGTGCGTATTGCCAGACATGACCAAGTGGCAACACTGCGAGACAGTGACCTTGAGCAAGTAAACATTTCGCCATTTTAGTAACGAGAATGAAATTCACAGTATCCCAGCTGAGATGTTGCAGCAGTCAATGAGGAATCTCAACAGCAGATTTCAAGAATGCATTCGTACAGGAGGACGCCATCTACAGGACGTAATTTTTAAAAAATGTGTTTTCCGGGTTGAGAATATGTCTTTAAAACAGGATATAGAATCCCAGGGTTTAAGAAATTTGACAAATGGAAAACCGTTTCATTAAAACTAGATTTGATATATATATATATATATATATATATATATATATATATATATATATATATATATATATATGAAGGAATATAGTCTTAAAAAGTGCTATATTTATGGGATAAAGTGCTCAATATCAGAGATAGAGCGTGTGTAAATATAAAAGTGAACATAGAAGTCAACACTTAGAGGCGACAGTCTGTTTCATGCTAGATGAAATCATGATGAGTGGCCCGATGATTGCATCTAGCATGAAACAGACTGTCGCCTCTAAGTGTTGACTTCTATGTTCACTTTTATATATATATATATATATATATATAATAGGCACCTCCAGGTGGTGTAATGGTTAGCAAGCTTGTCTCGCTAGAACAATTACGACTGAATAATGAGTTCGATTATCACCGGTTGCCCCATACATACGGCCTTGTGCCACATCTAAGCTACGCTTGGAAAATCACTATATATATATAATGCTACTACTGACCTCGCAGGTATACACACAATTAACGTTTCAGTTTCTCAATCCCTCATGCAGATAGTTGACTTCCCCACGCGTTTTGCCTACAACCAGGACGGTAAGGCCTTTTTTCTCGATCTGTGTTTTACTTCCATCCCCGAGTCTTATAGTGCCACGCAGCTCTGCCCACTTGGTAACTCTGATCATGTGGTAGTGTATATTAACATCTCCTTCAAACCCACCCCTTGCAAAGAGCCTGCTACTACCCGAACCTCGTTCTGCTTACCAACGAGCTGACTAGGACTCGTTCCGTGATTTCCCCCGCGATGTCCCTTGGGATGTTGTATTTAAGCTCCCCGTTCAAGAATGGGTTAAAGCTGGAATTAACGCTTTCATCCCCTCAAGGAAATTAATGGTCAAATCACGCTCCTCCCCGTGGTTCTCCGTTGCTTGCTCAGCCGCCATTGCCCATAGGAACCACTTCTTCCACCTGTTTCGTAGCGATATGTCCGACTGAAATAGACGTCTCTTTGCCTCCGCCCGTAACGAGTGTAAGGGTGTCCTCAACGAAGCTAAGTCTCTATTTGCTGCTCGGATGAAGGAACGCATCGCATCTCGCAAATTCAGCTCCAAGGATTATTGGCGTCACTGCAAGAGCGTTCTGAACAATTGCAAACCCTCTATACCTCCTCTGTTCAACCAGTTTGAGGTCCTGACCTCCTCTGCCGACAAGGCTGAATGCTTTGCTCGGAAATATTTTTTCAATTCAACGCTTGAATCTTCCGGTGTACCCATACCCGATTTCCCTCTCAGAACTGAAGCCCTTTTAAGCTGGTTACACATATCCCTGTCATTTGTATTGGGCATTATCTCTAATCTAGACCTCCACAAGGATAGTGGTGGAGATGGGATACCAACCATTGTCTTGAAGAAATGCGCGTCTGAATTGGCGCCCACCGTCTCTAAATTATACAACTACTGCCTCAAGGAATCTTGTTTTCCTGACTGCTGGAAGTCCTCATCCATTGTTCCTCCCTCTGACGACCCCTCCGACCCTTCTAATTACCGTCCTATCGGTATCCTACCACTCTTTGGCAAAGTCTCCGAAGCCCTTATCAATACCGAAGTGGTTAACCACCTGACATCACATGATCTGCCCTCAGACAAGCAATATGGATTCCACTTTGCCCGATCTACAGCTGTGTGCTTACGCCATCACTGAATTTGTCTACCAAGCTCTTCATAATAACGGAGAAGCTCGCGCCGTGGCCCTTGACATCTCCAAGGCGTTTGATATGTTTGGCATGCCGGCCTTCTTCGCAAGCTTCAGGGCTATGGTATTACAAGTCGATTGTTTGACCTAATACAATCATTCCTATCAAACCGTGAATTGAAGGTCGTTCTCAACGGATTCTCCTCCAGCTCCTATCCCACGAACGCAGGTGTTCCGCAAGGCTCCATCCTAGGCCCTACCCTGTTCCTTATATTCATAAATGATCTTCCTGGCGCCATAGATTCACTAGTTAGTATCTACGCGGATGACACCACAATTTACTCCTGCCTCAGAAACAAATCTAGTGTCGCTGACAAAATTAATCTGGCCGTTCGTCTCGAAAAGTACCTTCAATCGGTTGTGAACTGGGGCAGGAATTGGCTGGTTAACTTTAATGCCTCCAAAACAAAATTGCTCTCTATTAATCACCACAAGGATCCTTCCCTGCATCCCATTAGAATGTCTGAAGCTCAACTTCTCGAGAGCTCCTCTCTGCGGCTGCTCGGTGTCACGCTGTCTGCTAACCTGAGATGTAACAAATACATTGAGTCAATTGCTTCATCCACTGTACCGGGCCAGGAAATTTTTTCTCCCCGGAATCGATCCTCCAAATTTACAACTCAACCATCCGCCCTTACATGGAGTACTGCTGCCATATATGGTCTGGAGCCTCTTCTGTTTGACTTGGAGTTCTTGATAAGATCCAGAGACGAGTATGTAATGTAATTGGCTCTGATCTGGCTTCTCGTCTGCAGTTTCTCTCTCACAGACGCGCCGTCGCCTCTCTCTGTGTCTCTTTTACAAATACTTCCATGATAATTACTCCGATGAGCTGCTATCGCTGGTTCCCAGGCTCCATGAATTCAAGCGTCGTACGAGGCTGGCATCCCGTTCCCACCCTTTCACTGTTGAAACTGTTAAATGTAGACGTCTCTTCTACTCCAATAGCTTCATATCTCGCACCTCGCGCCTGTGGAACTCCCTTCCTTATTCCTGTTTCCCTGACAACTATAATCTCCAACTATTCAAATGTAATGTCTATCCATTATCCTTCTCCACATCCTTTCCTCTTTCACTCCTATCTGCTATTGCTCCAAATCCTCTGTAACTCCTTGCCTGCTAGTGGCTTCCAGCCTTGCCTGGGGTGAAAAGCTTAATATATATATATATATATATATATATAGTTTTAATATATTGCATCTTTATAGATAAAAGTGCTCAATATCAGGCATAGTGCGCGTGCAAATATGAAAGAAGACATTGATGTCAATTCCGAGTGGCGACAGTCTGTTTCGTGTTTCAACGCAATCTTCAGCTTGAACGCAATCTTCGGACCTGAGGATTGCGTTATGGTATGAAACAGTAGACGAATGTTTGAGACAGGCTCCCTAACAGTTGTAAAGCACTTCTTATAAGAAAAATCTATTAAAGTACTTTTCATTCTTACAGGAATTTGAAGAAGTTCGTTGGCTATCCTGGATCACGCCGATTCAGTTATAGGGCCAAATTTATCGCGCCAATTATGAGATAAATTATAAATAACAATTTTTGGAAACTATCTCCCGCTAGCAGTCATCATTTTTGGAAAAATCTAGCGGAATATATCTTCGCTACTAACATAGAAGATAAATTTGGCCCCTTCGAATCTCCATCGGGAATCTTAAATATGAATTCTCTTGAAATACAGAATAATTCTCCGGAGGCGCAAATTCCCGGAAGGAATTGTTACAAGTAAGAATCTCTCTCTCTTCGCCTTTTTCGCGCAGCATTTTTGCGGCATACATGTGCTATAGTTTCTCTGCGTGGAACAAATGTAAATTTTTGGATATAATTTTATGTGCAAATTAGCGATATAAAACTCTCTCTGAGAACAAAGCATGTTTTTCATTCTTTTTCTTTCATCTATTCCGTTATAATATCATGCATATGATAATGCCCATAATGGGGAAAATTTAACTGGGAATATTCCTTTTTTCCATAGCTTACCCATCAACTGTTGATGTGATGTAATGTTAGTACCCATTAAGAACAAGGTAACCTATTGTGCTTATATATATATATATATATATATATATATATATATATATATATATATATATATATTCATACATGTTTCATTAAATAATATAGATAAGTGTTGTCTATATATTTTATGTAAGTTCTTTTCATATCGTCTGATAAGCTTAATAACATTATCATTAAACAATGAAAGAAAATCACAATATTGATACATATTTTTTAATCCAATCTAAGCTTTCGGCTTACATAAGCCATTATCAAAGATGACAATTACACAATATATTAAGCAATACACGAACAAGAAATTGATGATAGTCTGTTTTTGTTTACATGGATGATTTCCAAGCAACGATAAACACGTGCATATAAGACGCTGAAAGCGAAAATCGCACCACAGCTCATGACGTCACACATGACCACGCGAGAGTGAATCCGATGAGTATTGAGTATGGAAAGACGTTGGTATGAACCAATGGCTTCTGTTACTAATTATAGGCATTTAAGAATATTTGTGGAGATTTCATAGTTTATTTTGTTCAGGTTAGGTTTCAACTGTTTTATGTATATAGCTTCAAGAATTTTTAGTTTTTTCTTTATTGTTTTCATGTTTAAGTATAGTTGTGTTTTCGACGAGGTTTTTCCGGAATTGTGTATGCGGCCAGGCATGTTGTTTCAAATGCCTAAAAATGTTAGAGTTATCATTCAAATGTAGTGTCAAGCATCGTGAAAGCGAGTTTGTGGTGTGACCAACATAGATATTATTTAGTTCGTTGGAGATACAATCTCCCAAAGGACACCTGAATTTGTAAACTATGTTGGGTTTTTTTCAAATCGCTAACCGGGGGAGAAGAATCATTGCGAATAATTGAGTTGGATATACTAGATTTAGTATAGTATATAATTAACTTAATTTTTTTTCTAGGATCTGTTGTAGATATGTTAGTATATATATATGTATTCTTTAATAAAAAATTTTATCTCTAGTTCGGTAATGGTGACACCACGTCTCGGTATAGCAATGATACGTTCCAGGAAGCTCTCTCATTCACGTTCGGTTTACAAAGCTCCTCACATACTTGTATTTTATACTATTGCGCATCCAATGCAAATCCCAAGCACCACTGATGGTAAAGTGTTACTGAATGAGTTTATTGTAAAGGCTTCGGAGGAGAAATCAGAAGCGTATCTTATGAATATATGTAGGATATACAGCGGTTGACTCTAAACTTGAAGATCGTAGCAGTTGAAGAAGAATCCTCACGGGAGTCTATTCCAAAATGTAACACTTTTTTTTGAAGAAGCTATCTGGTTCGTACTTCCTCTTTACCAATGGTATACGAAGTGAATGGGGGTGATACTATCCTGTGTACATATCATGATGACTCCTAGCTGTGAAGATCTGAACTAGTGGAACAAAGAAATGTAGCTCGTCTAAAAGTTTGTAAGGAAAATAGCGAAAAACACTAAGACGTTAGCAACGATTCGTCTGTAGGAAAGGAATTGCAGAGTGAAAAATAATTCATCACCCATACGGTCGCGTAAACAGTTTTGAAACTTTTTGAAGCTCGTCCTCATGTTGCACATGCGGCACAGTAAGCAATAACATAGGATGAGAAGATTTTTTATATTTGCCTGTTTCGCTCATTGCCTGGTCTCCTTCTTTTATGTGCTGTGTCTCTTCAGGATGTAGACGATTATGCCTCTCCACATCTTCTTGTCCCTTGTAACTCTTAATAAAATGTTTCTTTTTATTTTCCCCAAACCTTGTTCTGCCATCCATTTACTCAAGCTCATCAAGTATATTACGCGCCGCTTTCCTTTGCCCCTCTTTCGCTCAAACTGTCCCGTGAGTATCAGGTTTTCCAAGCCCTCTTTCCTTATTACGTGCCCAAGAAACCTCAACTGTCTCTCACTGATGTTAAGTATAAGTTTCCTCTTTGTTTCCATTCTCTCCAAAACCTCGTTGTTGCTCACATGTTCGGCCTATGGTATCCTCAGCATCTTTCTGTAGAACCATATTTTCTTCAAGTCTCTTCTTCATTTGTGAGGAGATTGCCGAGCATTCGCTACTATACAGGGCAATTGATATCACGTGACATTTTGTCTGGCCAGAGATTCCAAAAATTCAGAAAATAGTAAAATTTCTCAAGAAATTGATCGAATCGTAACTGGAATTTTTCTTTTATGATGCAATATATGATTTTATCTAAAAAAAAAAAAATGGTATGAAAAATGAAGGTAAGTATTTTGAAGACAGAATGCTATAAATCTGTATGAATATCTTTCCAAAACTGCTGTAAACCTTTGCACAAACCTAAATCTTGAACAATGAATAGTAAAAGCTTTTCAAAGTAAAAAAAAAAGCTGAAGAAATTCACCAATATTCAAGAAAGTGCAATACAGATGCAGCAGGACGTAGAGCCGTGTTTTACAGATGAAGCAAAAGCGCTCGATAAAGGAAGCCACAAAGATCTGTTGGGACTACTCAGCAACCTTGACATATTTGGGAAGGATATTAGAATAATCCAGAACTTAAACTGGCAACAAACCACAAACATACGAATAGAAAATGAATTCAGTAAATATACAAAAATAGAAAATAGGGTGTAAACCAAGGGTATGTCTTCTCGGCGGATTTATTCAACCTATAGAGTGATGCGATTCTGAGAGAATTGAAGTCCTACCAAGATTCATTATTGACGGCCATAATCTTAACAATATAAGATATGCAGATGACATAGTGTTGACAGAAAGGAAACGACAAGGAAACTCTGTTTTGGTTATTCCTCATTCAGGAACCTTTTTCTTGATTACAACAGTAAATATACAAAAATAGAAAATAGGGTGTAAGGCAAGGGTATGTCTTCTCGCCGGATTTATTCAACCTATACAGTGATGCGATTCTGAGAAAATTAAATGTCCTACCAGAATTCATTATTGGCGTCCACATAAGATACGTAGATGACATAGTGTTGATAGCAGACATAGAAAGAAAACTACAACAACTCCTACAGAAGGTAGTGAAGGAAAACGAGAATAAAGAATTAAGCCACTTCGAGGTGGTGTAATGGTTAACGAGCATGTTTCGTTTGATCCATTACGGCTTAGTAGTGAGTTTTATCCTCACTTGGTGCTAAGCTACGATCATTAGAGAAGAGAGAGGAGGGGGAACTTCCCGCCTGAGTAGATGCTGCAGTTGTAGTATCTGTTCCGTGCGGAGAGGGGGGGGCTTCTCTCTCCCATCCCTCGTTGCGTGGACAAAATCTTCGGTCGTGTTCCGTAACATCTGTTCCGTAGCTGTGGTATGACCGGCTATGACTAGCTTAGACAAGCTATGGCCAGCTTAAACAAGCTAAGATCAGCTTAGACCAGCGACCTGAGTGGAAACACTCTGGTCTCCAGGTTAAAAACAGACCTTGTGTCACAACCTGGCCCAGTGTGGATCAAGGTAAATCGCGCGAGAAGGAAGGAATAAATATCGACTGCAAAAAAAAATGCATGGTTGTTAGCAAAAGGATGAGCCCAAAATGTAAATTAAAACAGAAAGTCAAACAAATACAAAAAAAAATAAATATCTGAGAAAGTGTTTTAACAGAGGACAGAAAGTGTGACACCGAAATCCGAAGACACGTTTCAAGAGCAGAGTATTGAGAAAGAGAAAATCATCGTTAAAAACAAAGACTACTGAACTGTAACATGATATCAGTCCTCCGATAAGGCAGTAAATACTGGACAATCTCCTCAAAATGAAGCAAATACTTGAATCAATAGAAATGTGGTTCTACAGAAGGATGCTGAGGATATGGACTGAACATATGAGCAACGACGAAGTTTTAGAGAAAATAGAAACAAATAGGACACTTATATTTAACATCAGTAAGAAACTATTGCAATTTCAAGGGCACATAATGAGGAAAGATGATTTGGAAAATCTGATACTCACAGGGTAGTTTTTTAAGGGCAAGGGAGACAGAGGAAAAACGTATAACCCACGGAGCGAGCTTCTGTCAATCGGTGGTAGAAATGGGTTGGGTAAATGGATGGCGGGACATGGTTTAGTAAAAATAACAAAAAGCAAAAGGTATTAGGAGCTGTAAAGGACAGGAATTTGTGGAGAGCCATGATCGCCTATGTCCCAACGTGACAAGGCACATAAAGAAGAAGAAGAAGAAGAAGAAGAAGAAGAAGAAGAAGAAGAAGAAGAAGAAGAAGAAGAAGAACGATATAATTTTTTTCGGGATCTCAAATAAAAATCTCAGATCCACGTTTCTTCCATATCTGGTAGCTCGTCTAAAGCAAACCTGCCAATACCCGTTCAAAGAAACTGTTCATACTTTTTGTAAATGTATTATATCCACTATACAAATGAATTGCATTGTAGATAGGGCTTGGATAAATGTTATTATTTAAGCAATTTCTTTTCAATAAATTTGCTTATGTCACTGGTAATTTTTTTTTTCTCTCTCCGACTTTTTTTTCAAATTTCGTTCTTTTTTTTTCTATTCTATCTTCGTGCTTAATGTTGTCTTATTTTTCTCTCTTTTTTGTTCGTCTGTATTTTATCTTTGAGTTTTGTGCTGATCAACTTATTTTTCTCTTTCTCTCTTTTTACTTTCTTTCTTTCTCTCTTTCTTTTTGATTTGTCTCTTTTACGATTCCTTCTATTTTTCCTTCATTCAATCTTCACAATTTTCTATAGTTCCTTCGCCCTTTCCTTCTTTTCGTTGCAATTTCTTAAAAGTTTTTCATTCTTTCTTTTTTTACATTTATTCCATTTCTTTCTTTCATTCTTCCTTTGTTTTATTCGATCCTTCTTACTTTGATAATTTTTTCCATTATTTATCATTTCTTTCTTTATCTCTTTCTTTCTTTCTTTCGTACTTTCTTTCTTTCTTTCTTTCGTGCTTTCTTTCTTTCTTCTTTCTATCTTTCTTACTATCGTCCTTTCCTTTATTCACTCTTTTCCTTTCTTTCTTCCTTCTTTCCTACCACCTTTTCTTACTCTTTCTTCCTTTCTTTCTTTCTTTTGTCCTTTACTTTATTCACTCTTTTCCTTTCTTTCCTCCTTCTTTCCTACCACCTTTTCTTCCTTTTTGTTTCTTTCTTCCTTTATTTATTTATTTCTTCTTTCTATCTTTCTTACTATCGTTATTTCCTTTATTCACTCTTTTCCTTTCTTTCTTCCTTCTTTCCTACCACCTTTTCTTCCTTTTTCTTTCGTTTCTTTCTTCCGTTCTTTCTTTCTTTCTTTCTTTCTTTCCTACATTTTATTCTTTTAGAGATTTTTTATGGGGTGTGGAATCTAAAATTCAATCGTAATCGAATTAACAAAATCTTGCTAGATTTTTAAAATATGGGTCTGTCTGTGCCGGTGTGTGTATGTGTGTTTACGTGTATATGTGAGCACACACGTTTAATTTGTAAAATTAAAGGAAAAGAAGCAAGAAAAAAACGCGAATATAAAAGATATGAATGAAAAAGAAAGAGAAAGAAAAAAAACGGTGACTGTCCTATTTCTCTTCTTAATCGACAGGTAATTTTCCCTCTACCCCCACCACTTCCCGTTCATCTCGCTTCTGTCTTTCTGTCTCAACATACATACATACATACATACATACATACATACATACATACATACATACATACGTACGTACATACATACATACGTGCATACATACATACGTACATACATACGTGCATACATACGTGCATATTGACGCGTCTGTGTGCGTTTCTTTTTATTTATTTACGTTGTTTCGTGAGAATTGATCATTGAAGAAGCCATTCTACCGGTTGGCTACGTATGTCTAGCTATTCGACTGCTGGGCCCGGCCCGCTTGTCTCTTTTACAGACAGCTTCAACAGACGGAAGCGAGGGCCAGCTGTCCAGATAGCAACGAGTCTGATTGTGCGAACGAACGGCTAACCAATCAAAAAGTGAGCCAACCGACCTACAGACCGGCCCACGTTCATGCGTGGATTATGTTACTGTACACCGGGTACAGCCCCGGTGCACTTGTCTGGCTAGCATGTAATACGAGCTGTCTCTTTCGTTCTTTTCTTTTTTGTTCTCCTTCTTTGCGTCTTTGTATTTTCTTTTCTTTTTTTCAGTTTTATTTTTCCGTTTTGAAGTTTTTCATTCATTCTTTCAATGGTTATATGATTCATTTATTTCATTATTGATTTCCTTCTTTCTTTTTCTAAGGTTTTCATTTACCTTTCGCGTTTTGTGACAGTTATTCTTTTGATGTTTTTTCGTCTGTTTATTTTTTCCCCTCTTTCTTTTTCCTATATTTCTTTCTATGTGTTCTCTCTTTCATTTTTCTATCTTTACTTTTCTTCTTTTTCTTTCTTTCTTTCATTTTTCTTTCTTTCAATTTCTTCTGTCTTTCTTTTTACTTGTTTAATCCAAATTTTTTATTACGATGCTACCTTTTCCGTTTTTTCTTTCTTTCTTTCTTTCCTTTTTTCTTTCTTTCCTCTTTTCTTTCTTTTCTTTTCTTATTTCTTTGTTTTTTCTTATTTCATTGCTTTTTCTTATTTCTTTGCTTTTTTCTTTCTTTCCATTTTTCTTTCTTTCTTTTTTCTTATTTCTTTGCTTTTTCTTATTTCTTTGCTTTTTTCTTTCTTTCCATTTTTCTTTCTTTGTTTTTTCTTATTTCTTTGCTTTTTCTTATTTCTTTGCTTTTTCTTATTTATTTCCTTTTTTCTTTCTTTCCATTTTTCTTTCTGTTTTCTTTTTCTTCATTTTTCTCACTTTTGTCTTTTTCTTTTTTCTTCTCATATTTTTCTTTATTCTTTTTGTAAGGTTTTCATTTACCTTTCACGTTTTGTGACAGTTATTCTTTTGATGTTTTTTCGTCTGTTTATTTTTTTCCCTCTTTCTTTTTCTCTGTGTTCTCTCTTTCCTTTTTCTATCCTTACTTTTCTTCTTTTTCTTTCTTTCATTTTTCTTCTGTCTTTCCTTTTTACTTGCTTAATACAATCTTTTTATTACGATGCTCGCTTTTCCGTTTTTTTCTTTTTCTTTCCTTTTTTTTCTTCATTTTTCTCACTTTTGTTTTTTTCTTCTCATAATTTTCTTTATTCTTTTCTTTCTATTACAAGTTATCTTTCTTTCAATATTCTTCTTTTTTTTTCCTTTACACTTTCCATTTTACTTACTTTATATTTTATTTTTTTCAATTTCTCTCCATTCTTCACTTATTTTTATTTTCTTTCTTTATTGAACATTTTTCTTAGTGTTTTTCTTATTTTATTTCCTTCCAACTTGGCAGAGAAAAGTCATGAAAAATGCGAGCAAACTTTTGGCCACACATCAAACAGACCAAATCATTTGTCAAAATCGACAATGGAAAGAGCAGCTCATTCTACCATTGCGATTTCATCCTGTAAAGAACTGGTTTATATTCTTATCCCTCCACTTCTTATGGTGGCGTTCCAAAGTAAATGACGCGGCATTTAGTCAAATGGAGGGTAAGATTTGTGCTTTTCACAGTAAGGCAAGGGCAGTTTCCAGATCGGAGACAAAGATTTTAGCACATTTAATGCACATTTTTATATACAGACATTAGATAGAAACAGCGAGGAGAGTGTGGACATCGTTACAATGCTATGTTGATTTCTATCAAGCCTTAAACCATCATACGATCATGATCTTTTAAGGCCAAAATCTCCAAGTCACCATGCAGTTGTATATTCCTATGTTCAAATGTTTGTTTAGCGACACATCAACACCTTATGGGTCATTTAATACCTAAATTTAATTTTCTTGGAATCATTAGTAATTTATTTTATAAACATACGTTGCTGGTAATTTTTGTTTTTCAAAAATGTATTGCTAGTAATTTCTTTTTCCAAAATTATATTGCTGTTAATTTTTTTTTTTTTTTTACAAAAATGTATTTCTGGTAATCTTTTTATTATGAAAATGTATTGCTGGTATTTTTACTATAAAAATGTACTTTTATACTTTCATGGTGTTCTGGCCTCTTTTTTACCCCTAGTTCGAACCATAACAAATGCTACCAACTCCGGTTCAGAGTGGAGCTAGGAACAACAGAAATTAAGAGAAAGTTCCATAATCAGAAGCCTTGCTGCTGGATGTAGTTTATCGTCATACCCGGGACGAATATCTAGAAATATTTTATCCCTGATCTTCAGCACTCTTCAGACATGGCCTGATGAAATTAACAGTAACCATGCAATGTTGATTTCGATGTCCACATTGTTCATATCTAAAAACGGTCTATCACCGAGGCTAAGCACACCTTAAACATAAATATAGCAAATTTTAATCAATATATATATTATGACGTATACTTATGCTAAAAGAAATAGATCAAATATTTTTTATGAAAATCAATCGATGAGCTCTGTCTGTCTAACTTTTTATTACATCTTCTAATTTGGTATCTGTCTATATTTCTGAGCGGAGGTATTATGTACACTATTTACATTATTCAGACTATTGTCCTCATCTTTGTTGCCATATTTATCACAACGTTTCGGCCGATGTACGCTCCAGCCTTCTTCAGGTGGTTGGAATGTCTGACTGAACCCTTTATTTCGCTCACTGGGGTAGACTGTTCTAGTTCCACGTGCCATGTTTAATGGATGTCAGTTATCAGTTATCTCCTGTTAATTCCCTTCTCCAATTTCTCCACTGCCTTAACCAGGTATTGAACTCACAACTCTTTGGGTCCTGTAACTAGATCTAAATAAAGGGTTCAGTTCGACATTGCAACCACCTGAAGAAGGCAGGAGCGTACAACGGCCAAAACTTGGTGATAAATATGGCAACAAAGATGAGGACAATAGTCCGAACAATGTAAATAGTGATCTTCCAATTTACGTGGAACATCAAACTTATGAAGAAACTGTCCAAAGTCCATGATATTATTGCACGCGGTCTTTCGACCACATCTCATCTCATCATCAGAAATGATAATCGTCTCAGCAAAAAAAAAGGCTTTATGAACATCATCCTGGCATTTTTGTTTTAAAACAAAACAAAAACAAAACATGTAAATGTGTTTGTACCGAAAGCAAATGGCGTGTAGAAGAGTTTGTAGATTATTCCACCTTTAACTTATAACATAAGTGTTTTTGACAATGACTGGGGGATTTTCGGCAATCGCCTCGGACAAAAAACATTGTGAACTTCTTAATCGTCTTCTTACATTTAATCCGGATATGCGACAACACATACGCAAACCGAAAACAAAAGTTAATAGAAAATCCTTGTCGGTTGATTTCAATAAAACCTGTTTGCACACACACACACACACACACACACACACACACATTGTGTGTGTGTGTGCGTATGTGTATGTGGCCTGATGATTGCGTCTAGCATGAAACGGTCTGTCGCCTCTGACTGTTAACTTCTACATACGCTCTATCACTGATATTGAGCACTTTATTCCATAAATATAGCACACCTTAAAACTGTATTTCTTTATATATATATATATATATATATATATATATATATATATATATAAGGATATCTTCATTCAACCATGTTTCGCTGAATAATCTGGACATATTATGTCTATTTTCATTTTAATCCACGAAAATACTATGATCGACTTCTTAAGTAGCTTTTGTTCATTTCTTTTATTTTCCCAAGTACTTTTAATCTCATTCGAGATCATCTTCATCTTTACAATTATATAAATTAAAGTTACCTCCATCAGATATAAACATAAAAAAGCATAATACTTTTAACAGTTAATTTTTAAATTAATCATAACAGGGCGCTTTTATGCGTGTTTCAAATAAGTTTAACAGAACGCGTTTCATGCGTATTTTACAAAAAATCACTACAATCAATTACATGATGTTTTTTCTTAGCAATTCACCCCTGAAGATGATCTCGGATGAGACTGAAAGTACTTGGGGAAATAACTATATATATATATATATATATATATATATATATATATATATATATATATATATATATATATATATCAGTGGCTTGTCGGGCTTGGCCCGAGTGCGTCAACATTCACGTCTGTCTATTTCAAAGAAACAAAAATCTTTCGTTTCATTCTTGAGTTCAGATGGATCCAAAATTAATTGTTTTAATTCGTGCCTCAAAATATTGACCGAAATACATTTTGTTGATATCGTTCATAACAAAGAAAAAAAAGAAAGAAAGAAAGAATGAAATAAAATTAATGTGGCTAATCGGACTGAGTAGGTCTGAGACTGATCGAAGCTGGAGACGTACTTAATAGGCAATGTATTTCTTGCTTTAATTTTATAAATAATCTTTGAAAAAAGCTCTAATGACTTGTATGCCCTATTTTTTCAACAGCAGATTTTTATTTCAACTTATTTATTTCAAATGTCCATTTTAATCAATTTATTCCCAACAGTATAAGTTTTTTTTAGTAGGATGTATCTTTTGAGAATGGTAAAATTAAATTTAGCTCGACAGTAAATTCGGCGATAATCAACTGGAGGTTTGGGTGAAGCTTGTGACTAGGGTAGTGTTGAGGAAATATATCAGTCAGCGGTACTGATCATAAACGTACAATAAAATTTACAAACAGAGAGATACATAAAGACACTAACGCATAGACATATACAAAAACACACATTCGACACAGATACACAAGTTAATAAAAAAAAACATATCTGGCTTTGTCTTCACACTTTTTTCTTACATGTCTGGAAAAAAACTTTTTAAATAAATCTTTATTTTTATAGAATTACTAGCAGGCTTCGCCCGCTCGCTATCGCTTCTCAAAGTAATATATATTGACTACTTGAAATCTTTGAAACAAAATTTTTAAGGGAACATTTCATTCATAACTTGGCTTGTTATAGTTAAGGAAAGTTTTACAAATAGATGCCAACTTGTTGAAGGCCAAGTAAAATGCAAATTTCAAACACTTTTTTTAACTATATAAAACGATATTCCTAAACAGAACTATTTTAAGATGAAAATGAAAACAATTTCCGAATAAAAGAACAAGAGGACAGTTAATTAATGAAATAAACTTGTTAAAATCAATATGAAAATTAGTTAAACCTCAAGAGTGATATTGCCTCGAAATAGATAATATATAATACAGATATTGAGCTTTTAGGGTGTAAATTGCTCTCTCGAGTAGTTTGTAACACCTTGATGCTTACCAACGCAGGGATCCGTCCCTGCGCTTGTAGTATCACGGCTATGACTACCTTGGACCAGCTATGACCAGCCAAGACAAGCTTAGACTAGCTCTAGCCACCTTGGACAAGTTATGACCAGCGGCCTGAGTGAAGACACTCGGGCCTCCACGTTAAAAACCGACCTGACTCAGTGGTGGGGGGTCAAGTAAATATAAATTGCTCTCTCGTGTAGTTTGAAACACATTATTTATCATCTCTCAGTTGTTTCTCTGTCTTTGGGCAAAGTGTGCTCACGTGTTTCTGTAGTCTATTGATGCCTATGGCATCTACTCCTCCCTAGCTATTGTGATGATTGCCAAACCAAAAGTCCTCCACAGGAGCTAGTTAAAATGCTGCCCGATAGGGCGGCTTTTATGCTAGCTTAAAATATTAAGCTAGCTTCACTTTTGAATACAAAAGGAAAATAATGTTATTCCCCTTAAAACATGAAAGCAACGATAATGGCTAGTATAATATATTAATATATATTTTTAACCTCGCATAATCTGGTAACCCTGAATCTGAGCTCAACGAAAATCGTTGCCTTTTCTAGTGCTTTTGAATGAGCTATGAATCACTGATATCAGACTAGTGGGAGCGGAGGAGTTGCTTGGACATACACACTGTATTTTATATATAAGATTACAATTAATATTAAAATACACAGGCACGGTGATTTTAAAAAAAATTATATAATTTCAGTTAGAGTAAAAGAATCATTTTAGCATCTAATTTATACCAATAATATATTTTGTTAAAGATTGTAAAGAGTACAACAAACATTGATGACCTAGAGTCGTCACTGATATATATATATATATATATATATATATATATATATGGATAAGTAAATGTTTGTATATATAGATATTTTATTATTTGAAAGCCTATATGTGTGTATAAAGACAAAATGAAAGATTTCGTTATTCATAGTCTTTTTACAAATGAATTTGTAACTCTGTCTGAGCTTTTAAAACACACACACGCATATATAGATAGATAGATAGATAGATAGATAGATAGATAGATAGATAGATAGATATAGTAAAATGATAAAAATACAATTTTAAGGTATTGCAAATATATGGGATAAAGCGAATGTATGTATATGAGTGAATACAGTTTTATACTTGTACGCAATCTTCACACCTGAAACAAGAAACAAATTGTCGCCACTTGGTGTTGACTTTAGTGTACAATCTTATCTCTCTCTCTCTCTCTCTCTCTCTCTATATATATATATATATATATATATATATATATATATATATATATATATATATATATATATATATATATATATAATGTACAGGGTGTCCATAAAGTTCGTGTGCATTTAAAAAATTTATAACTTTATTTGTATTTGCGATGGATGCGCATATATGCCCAGTCCCAAACTGTTCATATATATTTATGTTTGTGTGAGTTGCAATGAGTGAACGTGCGTGTATGTATATCTGCGTAAGTAGAAGTGGCGTTCCGAAGACAATTTTTCCTCCCGCTACCATAAATATATAAAGCCAAAATTTACAAATTAATCAGTGTTTTTGACGGTCGCAAATAGCGTGAAACCCAGGGTCACAAACTCACACCAATCCAGCTATATATATATATATATGTGTGTGTGTGTGTGTGTGTGTGTGTGTGTGTGTGTGTGTGTGTGTGTGTAAAATATAGAATATTAAAATTGATCCACAAAAGAGAGCTCAATATATTTATTATATTTCATAGAAATGAATTACATAAAAATGAAACTCAATTGTTCCCCATTTTTATGGCTATTTCGCTCCTCGGGATAAATTGCCTGGAGCTTGTCAATATTAAATGTTTGATAAAAAAAAATGAATCGTAATGTTTATAAAAAAAATAATATATATACATACATATATATATATATATATAATTATTTATTTGAATATTACAACATAAATATGTTATAAAATCACGACAAAAGTAGCCATTTTGTTTCGATCCTAAACTTGTATATATATATATATATATATATATATATATGTGTGTGTGTGTGTGTGTGTGTGTGTGTGTGTGTGTGTGTGTGTGTGTGTGATTTTAATAAAATAATATATATATATATATATATAATTTAATAAAATAATATATATATATATATATATATATATATATATATATATATATATATATATATATATATAATTTTAAATTATACACACACACATATATAAACTATAGTTTTAAGGTATGCTATATTTATGGGGGCGGGTTATTTACAGACATAAAATATTTTTAGATTGTAAGAATTTTTTAGATAATAATGGTTAAGTCCTACACCTCTTAATAATTAACCCGTAGCTGGGGGAGAAGACATAGGTTCATGCCTTTCCCAAAGGTATTTGCGCATAAGTGAATATAACGAACACAACTGGAATTCGGCTCTCCGCTTAACAATTCCGAGACATTATCTATTATACTACCAGCACATCCAAACTTACATCACCTGGTATTCTCAAGCGTTTACCTATCTAGTTACTGACCAAGCTCGACGTTGCTTAACTTCGGTGATCCTACGGGAAGCAGTGTTTCAACGTAAGCCGTATTATTATGAAGTCTCTACATTTCTAAGGTAAAAATGTTCGGAGTTACCTCCCCTTCTACTCATAAACCTCTTTCAAATCGGCTGCCTCTTTGGATAACAAAGAGATAATTCAAACATTTCTGTTTGTATAAATTGTTGCAAAATTTCACAAGTAGTTGGTGTATATTTACAGAAAGGCTGGATGGGATGTAAGTGGTTCAGTTGAATTAACAGCATTCCTAGACAGAAAGGATACACTGACCTGAGTGATAGGTCCCACAGTGACAGGTTAGTTGCTGTAGTAAATGTGTTTAAGACCAAACAGGCTAATGCTCTCATTAGAGATGAGTGAAGAATCTCTATGGCAAAATTCTCTGAAGCAGTCAGAACGCCTCACCTGACAGCATTCATTTTGATCCCATATTTATGATTTCATATTGGAGCTGGGTTTGTTTGTTTTGTTTTATTTTACGGCATATCAACCTCAATTGGTTATTTAATGCCGACAAGATTATTATTGCTGGTAATATTTTTTTCTTCAAAAATGTATTTCTGGTAATAATGTATTGTTCTTAATAAATTTTTACAAAAATGTGTTGCTGGTATTAAAACCTATTTTTATTCTTTCATAGCGTTTTGACCCTAATTTAGTGCTAAGTACTTGCCCATAGCTGGGAATGTAACACCGGCAATTAAAAGGTTCCTCAAAACCTCCTGATCAGAGGTCTTAGTGTCAGATGTCCTAATCAGGACACGGCTGCAGTTTACCGTCATGCCCAGGGTGATGGGTCTTGGTAAGTAAGAAAATTATATTTTTTACGCAGTTAAAAAAAAACTCCAGTTATTCTATGATATTAATTTTATTTAAAAAAAAAAACAAACAAATTCAACATCATCAATAATCTAACATGAAAGAAAAGAAAATTAAGGTAATCCGTCATATATATATATATATCTACTATCTATATTTCTCATGTTGTCTGTCTTTGTGTCTGTCGTGGGCGTTGTTACCTCGCCTAGGCCGCATTCCTCACTCGATTTCGATGCGGTTTTCACCACAAGTTTGCAAATGGCTGCCGTAAGGACATGACGAAGCCTGATTTTTGAATTCGGACTCATGTTCCGAAAAAATCGATAATCAAAAAAATCTGCTTACAGAAGGAATGATCGCATTTCAACCAAATTTTACACCCTCTTAGAGTCTACCATTAGAAGTGTTGTCCAGAAATTTCATGACCTCGGATCCCTAAACAGCGCGGAAAATCGATAAAACACCAAAACCGATACGCCAAGATTGCGCCTGAACCGCATGTCGGTTTTTAGCGAAAACTGACCGGATTTATGAGGAGGCCATTGGGAGTCACCATGTGAAGTTTCAACTCTGAGCGCCGCCCAAACAAAGTGCAAATCGACAATCGGTCAACCCTTAAAAATGTTTTTCCTGTTGGGTATTTCCTAAATGCAGGTTGATTTAAGGTCTCGCTATGCGTGGGAAGAAACAGGTCAGTGCGTGCAGTGGAGTGGCAGAAAACATTTTACCTCAAATTCTGGAATGGGTGCTGGGCCATTGAAATTCGGCTTTTTTATCCCTGCTACCAGGTCTGACTTTGAGCCACAAATGACATATTCGACTTTGTCAACACTTTTGCTTTAATCGTCGCATCTTACCAAAATAAGCACTTCCTTTATTCGCGTCTGTACTGGAAAAAAAACCCGCATACGTGCTGAGTGAAAATGGTTCCGCCCTCAGCAGTCTATTTTCCAATTCTTTAAACCTTTTCCTCTAGCCCAGGTCGCATCCCAGACCTGACGAGGAGATTTTGCGCTAAAACAGAAGGGCTTCCTCCTAATCCATTTCAAAGCTAATGCGGGCAAACGGTTAGCGGCTTTTCGTTGTCGCACAAACCAAACGAGCAAACGCTTCATTGCAGCTCCTTGCATTCTCATCGCCGGCATCACGTGCGTTAGAGCCAAGCGGCATATGCAGCAGGCAGCTTGACCCCGTTTACGGCCAAGCCTTGTGCTTGCCAAATCATGCGCGCGTGCGTGAATGCGCGCTAGCATCTTCCATTTTGCGTGAGCTCATTCATTGGTCTAAGTCATGGCCATTGTCCAGGCTACACCAATCAATGACAAGTCACGCTCCCTTTAACTACCTTCAGTGCGGCTGCATCCGCACTCACGTCTTGATTTGATTGCCATTAACGCATCTGTCCTTGGATTAATTGACAGCTTCCTGTTCCCGCAAGTTACCTATTTGCTTAAACGTTTGCATTACCCATTTTATCTCCGCATGCTGCCTCTACTGCGCAGCCCAGTCCATCTTAGCGTTCCATACCTATTTCTACATTTTCGTAGTTCAGTTTTGCTATTAGACAGTTAACTGCCTTTACTACGCGGCCCAGTACACTTCAATGTTTCACTACTTTTTAACCTTCAACGCTTCAACATTTTGGTTGCGTAACCTCTTCCTACAGCGACGTTTTCGTGCTGCCAGAAAGCACGGCCCATAGCTAGGAGAAGCTTTTTCCATACCGCTCCACTGCATTTTTAGTTTTCGTATACAACGAGGTTGCACCGCTTCAGCTTCGGTATCAACTTCTATTCGCATTCTTACACAGCATTTCTACAACTCTTCAAATGGGTCCTACACGACGAACATCCGCACGTCAGCAACTGAAGACCCCTAACACCGTTAACGTTACACATGCAGAACAGGCGACGGCGGAGGAGCACGTAATAACTCCGGTTACAGATTATCATTTAGCGTCTACTTCAACCTTTGCTTTGCACTCTTCTGCGTGCTGTGGCGATGACCAACCCGGAAGCTCTGCAAAGGCTGCAAAAACACCCAGGCGAGGCAACCTTAGCAGGCGTTCTAAAAGAGCCTCTACGGCAAAGAGAAAGCGGGAAGAGGAAACCGAGGTAGAGGCCTCTTTTAGGCTTTCCAGTCAATCGCAACGGAGGCAGTATGTTTTGTCACATGAAACGCTTGGTGAGCGTAACTAGCGTTTGTACTGCAAATCAGTTTACACATATTCGTTGAAAAGTATGAGGAAACTACCTAAACGTACGATTTTTGAATCAAGCACGGGCAACGCCGGGCCATGCTGCTAGTATATATATATATATATAAATATATATATATATATATATATATATATATATATATATATATATATATAGTGATTTTCCAAGCGTATCTTAGATGTGGCACAAGGCGGAAGGTACGGGGCACTCAGTGAGGATTGAACTCACTACTCAGTCGTAATTTTTCTAGTGAGACAAATTTGCTAACCATTACTATATATAGTACACTTGCATGTCATTTATTCATTTCAGCTGACCTTTTAAGCCTGGCCTTATATATATATATATATATATATATATATATATATATACATATATATATATATATATATATATATATATATATATATATATATATATATATATATATATATATATATATCAGGCCCGGCTTAAAAGTTCATAGGCCGAGAGAGATATAAATGTAAGTGCGCACAACTGTTGGTAAACTAGAAGACATGCAAGTGTACCAGAATACAACATCTGGTCATCCAGCTGGTATTGGGTGATTTTTTTACGGGTTATCAACCCTTTGTAGATTGTTTACAGACAGAAATACCTTTAGATGATATAAAATTGGTGGGGAGATAATAATGATTTAGTAATACAAGTTTTACTAATTAACCCCTAGATGGGATGAGAAAAGGTGGATTCATGCCTTTCCCAATCGTATTGACGCGTAAGTGAATCCAAAACACAAATTAAATTGGAATTCGGATCTCCAGTCAGCTGCTGAATTCTGGTACACTTGTCTCTCTTTTAGTCTCACAATTGGTGTGCCTACTGACATATATATATATATTGGTCAGCCTATGAAACTTTCAGCTGACCTTCGTATATTGAAAGGTAGATATAACTTGTTTTACACTGTACTAAATATGTCGTCGCAAGTACCCACAAAACGTCATTTAATTTTCATATATAAAACGCACCTCTAACTTTTAGATACAAAAATCTGGAAAAAAATTATTTACCGAAATGTAGAGCTTTCCTTTATATGCAGAGGGTCATTGGAAGTCTGTCAGGGCAGCACAGAAACTATCGCGGCAAAGACATTCGGAAAACGCTGTTAAAAACCCAATGATGTCGACGTCTTTGTCGATGAAGAAGGACATGTTGACTCTGTGGACGATAACAACATCAAAGGTGGCGAAGACATCTACTACAATAACAACGTAGATGAAACTTTCATGACATCTATCTTTCACACAGACAACAGCGAAGCAAATGTGCTTAACACTCTGACTACCATGACACTAGGTATTGGGGGCCATGCCGTTTCAGGTTACGCCGTGTCTCCAGATACTGCAGGTGGTTATAATTTCATTTGAAATTACAGTGTAACCCGGATATAAGAGACCCGGATATAAGAGAAACCCGGATATAAGAGCGATTTTATCTGGTCCCAAATTAGAGCCATACTTACCCAAACAAAATAGACAAAACCCGGATATAAGAGAAACCCGGATATAAGATAGATTTTTCTGGTCCCAAATTAGAGCCATACTTACCTAAACAAAATAGACCAAACCCGGATATAAGAGAAACCTGGATATCAGAGACTTCTTATCCGGTCCCGACAACTCTCTTATATCCGGGTTACACTGTACTTTGCCAAATATCGGAGACTCTATGAATAAAACAATCTCGGTGGCTTGCTCTGAAATTACTAGAAAATGCATATGGCTCTCTGTTTCTCTTAACTTTTACTTTTATAGTAGGAATAAAAAATGAAGCTCAATAATAAAAAACTAAACTGCTCTCTGTTAAACATCTGAGAGAGCCCTTTTTGCTTTCCATCGGCATGGCTGATGCTAACCTCCAGGAGAGTAAGTCGTTGCGCCTTTTCGGGTTACTATTCTCGGCCGACATGAAGTGGAAAGACTATATTAAATCCATTGCCAGGTCAGCTGTTAAGAAAGTTGGTTCACTGTGTCGTACTAGACAATTTTCTTTCCAGAATCTATCTTATATCTCTAAAGGGTGTTTCATTAAGACGGATTATACATAAGGGTGTTTCATTAAGATGGATTATATACAAGGGTGTTTCATTAAGACGGATTATACATAAGGGTGTTTCATTAAGAAGGATTTAAGTCAGCAGTAAGAAAATCAGTGTTATTGGTGAAAAATTATTTATTTCTCTATTGGGTCATGTTATTTAAGTCATGGCAATTATGTGTGAAAAATAATATCGCCCAAACGTCTGCCAAATCTGAAAGAAGAAGAAAAAATCATTAGACGCTTAAACTTAATTCACATTTGAAATCGGTCCAATTTGTTGGAACACCTTTTTATAAGTCTATCATTAGCCCATGCATAGAATATTGCTGCCACTTTTGGCCCGGTGCTCCTGATATTTATTTAAATATTCTTGATAAAATCATAAAATAATCAGCAACATTGTTGGTTCTGACCTGGCATCTTGTCTTCAGTCACTTTAGCACCGCCGTAAAATTGCTTCCCTATGCCTTTTCTATAAATATTTACATGGCAATTATTCGGAAGAACACTTCGCTATGGTACCCTAGACTTTATGAATTTAAACGCAATACTAGATTGACAGCAAAGTCTCACCAATTTAATTTGGCTAGATGTAACCGTAAGTTCTATGCTAACAGTTTCTTTTCTCGCACTTTTCGCTTGTGGAACTCTCTTCCGGCTCCATGCTTTCCAGCCAACTTTGATCTTCAAAAATGTAAATGCAATGTCAATCGTTATCTACTGTCTCCCTGGTTACTCTTCTATTCTTCCCGCTCCTTCAGAATGTATTTTTCTGTTTTCAAATTCTTTCACACTCACTAACCCCTTTTATTTTAGTGGCTTTACTGCCTTGCTTCGGTGAATTTGATTTTTGAAAAAAAAGGATATTAGTAATAATTGCAGATTTCATTCTCTCACCAATATATGATGACGTGGCTGTGATTATGAAATGAATGTAAATCACGATGCACGTAATAATGCTTTTTTTGACTAAACATGGACAAACATGCTCACAATTAAACACTATTTATTTATTAGATTGTTTTTTTGCAAGAATAAGTTTATATTTGCAAATAAAAATACAATCAATGCAATACAATATTTTCTATTTACAAATTTATAAAGAAGTAAATGTAAAAACAATTTTTATTCATAAATTGATTAAAATATGTGAACCAATTTTAAGGAAATTCTTATTATTTACCATTTTATAAAGTTTGAATCAATTGGAAATTAGTCGATGTTTTGTCAACCATTCCAATAAATAATATAATAAATAGTGTAAATAAACAATCTAATAAATAAATAATTTTTATTAGATTTGTTTTCAATTTACAAGATCAACGGAAATGTATAAATTCACTTTCATATGTCTAGACTTTATTACAATTAGAATCATCGTTTTTTGAAACAATAAACATTGTCGAAGAATAAAGGTAGTTAAAAAAGCGGTCCTCTTGACACTTTGTCGTTTTGCGGTCACGTTTGTCCATGTTTGCCGCGTTTTTATTTGCCATAAAGCATCTAATTTTTAGAAAATAGCGTCTGTTATATATATATATATATATATATATATATATATATATATATATATATATATATATATATATATATCAGTAAAGTGAATGGAGCACTTTGGCTGATTGGCATTGGTTTACATTTGTAAAAACAATACGCTAGATTTAGTTGTGTTTCAATCCTGGCTTGAGGCATTCGGAAGTCTAGTCGCACTGAGGAGCTGTGATACAGCGAAACAGTACTGTCTGTGAATGACATATATATATATATATATATATATATATATTATAATAATATTTTTAGTTTTTAAAAATATGATTCCTCCGCTACATAAGAGTTCTCATGTTTCAAAAGCGAGAGCCGAGACCCCTAACATAATTTTTTAAGTTATGAAGAGTTAAGGCGTCTGGACCCGCTTCCTTGTCAAGCGAGAATTTGGGAATAAGCTATCTTTTGGTTAGCTGGTGTTTATAACTACGGTATCGTTGGAACATTTGTTGCTATGGAAACGGCTAGTTTCGGCCGTTGAAGTTTGGTGGTTTAAGGGGCTAAGAATTAAGAATTAATTTTTATCTACAGGCCAGTCCCTTTCTAAAAAAGCGTATCAAGTTACAATGGTGATTCTATGTCCAGAGTGGTTTTGGCTTATAAAACAGGCAACTTCTACAAGATGACGGCTGACGACTACAACAAATTAATTAAAAACTAAGACTTATAAAAAAGCCCATAACAACAATATCAACATGGTTGACAGTATCAATAGAACAAGTAAGATAATTACTGAGAAACTAAAAATAAGCGATAGAGTTGGTAAGTTCGCAGAGAAAGAATGCTACGTAACGCTTAAGGGCCATAAACATGATTTTGAGGAAAACCCCACTACCAGAATTATTAACCCAACCAGACCCGACATAGGAAAGATCAGCAAAAAAATCCTAGAAAGGATCACCAACCAAATTAAAAAACGACTCGGATTAAAACTCTGGATTAACACCAAAGAGGTCATCAACTGGTTTACCAACATCGACAACAAACCGGATTGCACCCTGATTCAGTTCGATATAGTGGATTACTACCAGTCTATATCGAAAGACCTCTTCACTACTGCCCTGGAGTTTGCTGCAATATACTCAGACTTAACCAAGGAAGAAACGAACATAATCCTCAGTGCTAGGAAATCCGTCCTCATCCACAATGAGGAGCAGTGGATTAAAAACACTGTTGAAAATTTTGACATCAGCATGGGATCTCTGGACTCTGCAGAATCTTCGGACCTTGTCGGTCTGTTTATATTGTACAACTTAACAGCGCACAGAGAATTAGACATTGAAGACATCGGGCTGTACCGAGACGACGGGCTCATGGTAGTGAGGAGCTCCACAAATTTCAAAACAGATAAGACTAGAAAGATAATTTATAGTGAATTCGGAAAAATAGATCTAAAAACTATAGTAAACACCAAATTAAAAAGGGTAAACTTCCTCGACTTAACTCTAGACTTAGTAAACAAAAATTACACACCCTACAGAAAACCTAATACCAACCCCCTGTATGTACACCCTAAGTCAAACCACCCCCCCATCTATAATTAAGCATATACCCACATCAGTAGAGAAAAGAATAAGCATGAACTCTGCAAATAAGGAAATATTCCAAGCACATAGTAAGTTTTATAACACGGCCTTGAAAAATAGCGGATACAGAAACGCTGACATAAGCTATACAAACAATAGCACTAATAGTAAGAAGAATAGGAAAAGAAATGTCATATGGTATACACCTCCGTTCAACCAAATGGTCAGCACTAAACTTGGCCATAAGTTCCTAGCTTTAATAGGTAAACACTTCCCCAAAAATAGCAAACTAAGCCAAATCTTTAATAAGAATAGCCTAAAGTTAAGTTACAGCTGCACTGAAAACCTAGAAAGAATAATAAAAAGGCATAATAGTAAAATCTTAGGAAAACACCCATGCCAAAACAGTGCCAATAAAACTCCTAAACTGCAACTAGACAGAAAAAAAGAAAAATCATGTGATTGTAGAAACCCTAATGACTGCCCGTTAGAAAACAGATGCCTTACTAAATCCGTGGTATACCAATGTACCATCTCATCTACGGAGAATCCTAACACTGAAAAATTATACATAGGGACAACTAAGAATAATTTTAAAATTAGATGGAGACAACACAAAAGCTCCTTCAACAACATCCAAAATAGAAGTCAGACATCTCTATCTCAATACTACTGGCATTTAAAGGAAACGAACAAAACACCGAAAGTAAAATGGAAAATAATAAATAGAACTAGAACATGTAAAACCTGGGATGATCCATGCCCTCTGTGCCTACACGAAAAACTGCACATAATTAGATGTCTAAATAGTGAAAAGTTACTAAACCATAGACATGAGTTAACGGTGTTCTGTCGTCATCAAATGATTTTCGCATTAAATAATTAATAAATAGATTTAAACAAATTAAGTCCATAATTTAAAAGCCTTAAAAAACTCAGCCCAATAATTATTGAGAAAAACCCTTTGATAAAAAAAGCCATGTAAATAAACAAATAAACAAACAGATCAAATAGATAATAATGAAACATAACCTAGTCACTCAACGACTCAAGGCAAACCCATAAATAAAAAAGACGCCGTCTGACTAGCATAAGCCAAAACCACTCTGGACATAGAATCACCATTGTAACTTGATACGCTTTTTTAGAAAGGGACTGGCCTGTAGATAAAAATTAATTCTTAATTCTTAGCCCCTTAAACCACCAAACTTCAACGGCCGAAACTAGCCGTTTCCATAGCAACAAATGTTCCAACGATACCGTAGTTATAAACACCAGCTAACCAAAGGATAGCTTATTTCCAAATTCTCGCTTGACAAGGAAGCGGGTCCAGACACCTTAACTCTACATAACTTTAAAAAAATTATGTTAGGGGTCTCGGCTCTCTCTTTTGAAACATGAGAACTCTTATGTAGCGGAGGAATCATATTTTTAAAAACTAAAAATATTATTATAATATAAGCTCTACTTCTGTATGGAGCACTGTCCTTTTGAAAATAAAGCTAAATATTAAGGAACACCGGATTATCTACCTAACGTGTTCTTTCCTATTTCACTGCACACCTGCATACATATATATATATATATATATATATATATATATATACAAAAGAGAACATTGAAAACAACATTTAGAGCCGCTTGATTGCGACCTGACGATTGCGTCCAGCCTGTCGCCTCTGAATGTTGACTTCAATGTTCACTTTTATATTTACACACGCTCTATCTCTGATATTGAGCACTTTATCCCATAAATATAGCACACCTTAAGAGTATATTTCTTCACACACACACACACACACATATATATATATATATATATATAAATCTTGCCAGAATTTTTTCAAAATTGAAAGAAGGTTTTGTAACCTAATCGATCCCGACCAGCCATCTCGACTTCTGTCAATTTCCCACCCACGTGACGTCGCTTCCCTCTCCGTTTCTACAAATATTTTCATGACAACTGTTCTGATGAGCTTATTTTTCCCTAGTGCCCCGACTACATGAATTTAAGCGCCCTACTGGATTGGCAATTAGGTCTCCTCGTTTTACTGTTGTACTACATCGATGCAAACGCCACTTTCTATTCTGTTTCTTATCTCGCATTTCTTGCCAGTGAAACTCAATTCTGATTTCTTACTTCCCTGATAAATACTGTCTTCAAAAAATGACATGCAACCACAATCGCCATCTTCTGTCTTCCTGAACCCTGTTCATTTATTATCCTTTCCACCCATCTCTTCATTAAACTCTTCTCATTATCTTTCATTACATGTAACCCCTGCGTCCTAGTGGCATTATCACTGCTTGGGGGAAGTGATTAATATATATGTATGTGTGTGTGTGTATGTGTGTGTAAAGTAATTTATATGTAATATATATATATATATATATATATATATATATATATATATATATATATATATATACATATAATATATATAATATCACTATCTCTCTATCTCTCTCTATCTCTCTGTGTATATATATATATATATATATATATATATATATATATATAACATATTTTACATTATATATATAATATCACTTGATAATTAGTAGGAATACTTCCAAAGAGGATATAAATCTAAAGAGAGCTCAATGTAAGAACAGAGCAATAATAATGAAAAAGGAGTCCTTAGAAATCCATTTCACCTAAATTTCTAAGGACTCCGCTTACATTATATATATATATATATATATATATATATATATATATATATATATATATATATATATATATATATATATATTTAACGAGGTTAGTGAAAAAATTTGATGGTATTTTATCAAAATATATTTATGCAAAAGAAAACTTCCATTAATACCTAATATATTTTCGAAACATTTTTAAGAATTAAAATAAAATTAGTGACCTCCACATGACCCTATAGCGATTTGGCGTTGGCACTCGCAGTTTGCTGTGTCGAGTGTTTACTTAATGTAAACATTCTATTAAAATTTTTCTTATGGGGGGGGGGTGTTTCTACTAGCAGACACCAACGGCTCTCATATATAATAAAAGACACAGACTTTCTGATCTGTGGTTATCGAATCTGATAAAGTAATTTAATTTACTGCCTTTCTTATCCTCAAAAATCACAGAGCATTTTCCTTACACACAGTTTAGTCTTTTATTCCGATTTGATGGCACCGAACCTAACACACTCGGCGAAATGCGTTGTTAAAAATCTTTTCTACTTTGTCTCATTATGTCCACTATAGATATGGCACTCTTTTAGTCATAATATCATCCATAATAAGACGATGAAGGTAGCCAAAAAAGCTCAATATTTAAGTCTCATGTGTAATGCGCACCCCTAACATTTAAGCTTAAATCTAGAAAAAAATGTGAATAATTACGATATTCAGAATCACTCTAATACCTTTTGAAAATTGAATTCTTTACAATGAATCTGACTATAAAGAAACGTTGAACGACTATTAAATTGTGTGTACGCTTCTTGTAATAAAATAATTACTTCTTTTTAATCTGGCCACATAGGTAAGCAAGCTTGGAAGAGAGGGCGTTTGTATAACACCATGAGGTCCATTAAAGTTACCTTCCGATAATAATGGGATTTGTTCAGGATATATACCTACCAGACACAATCTATTCATGAAATCGGACCGTTTTGTATAGAAAATAACTGGATCACTTTAGATGCCATGATGGAGAGGTACAAACATGATGATTGTTGCAAGGAGAACAGCGTTGCTCTGCATTGTTTGTATTGCGCGAGCAGTTACTATCCCACACATTTGGCCTCAGGCTTTTACCACTGTGAGAACATACAGTGGTACAATGGCTGGCGCTTTTGAGATCCTAAATGTCGGGGTGACTGTGTTCATTCGTTTTGTTTTAAAAATTCAATTCTACGTTTCTTTTCGCTTTCAATATCACTCGTGAAAGAGGCTGAGTTGAGACCCTTAAATTATAGAATTGTTTTTTTTTACGACAAAGATGCGACCTCTAATTAATTCAGTTGGGTCGTTGTGATTTAACTCGTCATCTCTCTCTCTTTCTATGTATGTATGTATATATATATATATATATATATATATATATATATATATATATATATATATATATATATACATACATATATATATATATATATATCACTCTCTATTTCTATTTAGCCTTCTACCAATCTCTCTGACTCTATCTAGCTAGATCTACCTATCACCCCCCTCTCTCTCTCTATCTTTCTATCTAGCCTTCTACCTATATCCCCCTCCCTCTTTCTCCATCTCTATCTAGCTTTCTACGTATATTCCTCTCTCTCTCTCTCTTTCTCTATCTAGTCTTCTACCTGTCTCCCACTCTCTCTCTCTCTATATATATATATAGCCTTCTACCTATCTCTTTCTCTCTCTCTCTTTTTCTATTTCACCTTCTACATATAACCCTCATATATATATATATATATATATATATATATATATATATATATATATATATTTAAAGACATTTATATTATGTTTAACGTTCTTTTTATAGATACAAGTATTTAAGCAAATGCTCAGTTTTATAATAAACAGTATTAAATAACATTTACCGGCCTGAATGTCCGAGAAATTTTCATAGAAAATTTTCGCTCTCCGACAGAATTTCTCGGACATTCAGGCCGGTAAATGTTATTTAATACTGTTTATTATAAAACAGACCATTTGCTTAAATACTTGTATCAAAAAGAACGTTAAACATAATATAAATGTCTTTAAATAAATTGTCGGACTATGTCCAATTCTAAAAAATATATATATATATATATGTTAATAATTCCACTCTACGCAGAGATTTCACAAATGGCTATGTTATAGGATCGACATTCACAGCCATATAACTACGTTGTAACACATTCTACCTTATAAACGACTATCATTAGATAGAACTTTTGTCTAACTTTAAAATCCGTGCAATATCATTTTAATTTTCACTTTATGTGGTAGGCTGGGGAGGGCTGTGTAGGATAGTGAAGGGCGTCTAGGATTGAAGAATGGGAGACCCGAGTTCGAATTCCAGTCCAGTTACATTCACTTACGTGCAAATTCCGTTGGGAGAATATGAATCCATCCCTTCCACAGTTATGGATTGATTAACAGGACACCCTGGATCTTATAGTCATGAGTGGCTACCGGCTTAGGTGAAAGACAACGATGGATTCAAAACCTCTAACTCTTTGCTAAGTAGTCTCACCAACCCGCAATTGACCAAGCGTGGTGGATACGGCTACACTCCGAAGACATGGTCAATGTGGAACGAGATCATCAAACAGGAGTGAGAACGGCGGATATATATATATATTGGCTGGTGGCAAACGCTGCTGGTGGCGCTAGGGGTGGCGGTCCCGCCATAGCCACCGAAACCGTGATATCACCCCTGGTCGGCGGCTGATGAAGAGTATCGCACGTGTCATTGCATGTTGTATATATATATATATATATATATATATATATATATATATATATATATATATATATATATATATATATATATATATATATATATATATATATCGTACATTTTAGATGCATCAAGGGTGGTCTTCATTGATGCACTGTTCTCATCGCCGATTTCGGGTTTCGCATTATATCGGCTCCAACAGCAACTCCGACCTGATTCTAGGTGAGTCAGGCCACCTCCTTGAAAGCGTCGTGCTACGCACCCAGACAATGCAAAAAAACAGTAATCACAAAAAAAAACTAGCAAGGCCGGACTTCGACCGTTCTTATTGACATATGTCAGTCAACGTCAGCCAATGAAAACAGGGCTTTTCACACTCCTCTGTATAATGGTGTCTTATTACTACATCCGGTTTTCCATTTCCGGAATCCATACCGAGGTGAGCTCGTATCTTTATTGCATTGTTTACGTCCATCTTTTGCCTTTTAAATACTAATCCCATATCAATACCTAATCTTTAACTAAACCTACACTCCTACCCAACTCAAAACTAATCTATACTAGCACTTTCTCAAGAGAAATTCGCTATTCTAACCAATCCGGTCAAAAAAAAACCTGTATACACGTTTTGTCATTTACCAACTAAAATAATTCGATGGCCTACTAACTATAAATAAATAACTAAATAATTATGCTATCTACTCAATTAAATAACCTATTCACATATTTACAATCTGATACATATTTCTCAAAATAAATCTATTCAATTAGTACTAGCATCAACTCCCTAAATTTCCAGACTATTATTACTACGAAACTATATCTTTCTCCCCCATTCCATTCCTAATAAAACTGCAATTAGGCTTACATAATGAAATAAAACCGCGAGTAAGCGCTAAAAATTAAAAATAATAATAATGGCAATCAGAAACCGAAACTCCTGTCTATCCCTCCCCACATATAACAATAATTCTCAACACCTACCCTAACTTAATATATTGTCTTAATATTCCCTTATAACGTATAACACGTCTCCTAATTATGATTCTAAGATTTCCCTTAATGTCCTCACTATTTCTTCCATGGCTCCGATCTCTTAAGCCAAATCCCCTTTGACGCAGTGAGAACCGCGTTGGTAATGTCCTTCACCGCTCTCGCCCTAATTGCCTCCACTATGCCTATTTTTTGCTAGAGCTCTTCACAACGACTGTCCCGCAAAGCCCCTGCAACCAACTTCTACGGGGTCATAGTATATCTTCAATGACATTTGCCGACATTGTTCGACCAGTTCTTGGTATTTGGACCTCTTTCTCTCATTAGCAAGTGTAATATATCCCCCCCATGACACAGACAGTTCCCAAATAATGCACTGCTTTGTGTTGTCGGAGTGCAATATCAGATCCGGTCTTAGCGATGTTACGGCTGTGTGTCTGGGAAACTTCAGCTGGGTCTCTAGGCCCACTATCAACTGCCAATCGTCTGCGGAAGATAACAGGCTCGTTCTCTCTCTCCTCTGTTTCTGTACCTTCTCTCCAGCTTTTACGAAGTTAATCCGATTCAATTTCTTCCCTGGTTGATGCTTACTAGCTCTTATCGCTTTAGTTACCTCGTTCGCAATTGCTTTGAGTGCTTGGTCGTACTCGTGGCGCCAACGGTACCGACCATCACCCAAAGCTTTTGTGCAACTGCTGAGGATGTGTTGTAAAGATCCTTGCACATAGTTGACAATTGGGGGTCTCGCTCTTCACCCATATATGCAGGTTCGTTGGGCTCGGTAGGACATCATATACTGATTTTATGAGAAATCGAATCTCACTAAAATCCGATCGCTAGCAATCTGACCATGTAATTCTTTTCCTTTCTACATTCTCCCATTTTGTCCAGGCTCCCTGCTGACTTAGACCGACCATTTTACAGTAACGCATTTCTTCTACGCCCTAACGGACTTCTTCTTGGATGAGTTGGCGTCTTTCTTTGCCTTTGGCAATGTTGGTTTGCGGATAGGGGAAAAACCCCAATCCCGCTTTGCCTCTAGCTATTGAGCCTAATATAGCTTTATGCCTAAGTCTCTTCTCCGCCACTCGCAACTCTCCTTCAGGGCTCCATTTTCTGCCAGATCTTGTCTGGATTCATGCTGCTGTTACTTTTGGATCCTTAGATTCTGCATACTGAGCCGTTCTCTCGTTTTCATGATTTTCAATTCCTCCACGAGGCTGCTAAAGGAGAGGCGCTGTTCCCATAGAGGGCCGCACCACTTAAGCATTTCGGCAAACCCAGCCACCATCTCAAACGATTACTAATTGCTCTCTCTAATGTTTCCACGATGGTAATCGGAACATCATAGACAAGCAATGGTCGCAATATCCAGGGCAAAACTGCATGCTGGAAGAGCCATGTCTTATAACGTCCTGGCAATCCAGATTTGTTATCTTCGTCAGCCACTCCTCAAGATCTTTTAAAGTTTGCTGGATAGCGGCTTTGTCCTTCAGATTGCTGTTGAAAAGTCTTGCCCAAGCTCTTAATAGGCTTTTCGCCCAGAGTAGGAATTGTTTCTGTTGCGATTGTAAACCGGACTTTCTCCGTGATCTTGCCTTTTTTCAATACTAATGACCTGGATTTTGCTGGCTTAAAATTCATTCTAGCTCAAGTCATATTTTCCTCGAGACCCTTTAAGAGCCACCTACCTCCCGTGACGGATGTCGTTGTCACGGTTAAATCGTCCCTTATCGGTGCTTGGCGGACTCCAGAGCTAGAGACAGGGCCTCGACTTTCCACCTCGGTGCTTTTACAAGCATGTTCATGGCCAATGAAAATAGGACAGCCGATATTGTGCAACCTGTGATGATACCCTTTTCCAGAGTCATCTTGCATCATGACAACGCAAGACCTCACACAGCAGCCCAAACTTTCCTTCAGTCTTTAATAATTCAAATATTTTATATTTCTGCCTTTCAGTTCACTAAAATATGTTTTGAATTCATATATATTTTACTGTCTTTTTGTTTTTTAATTTTTCTCTTTCATGGACGCCATGGTATTTATAGGCTTGTTTAGTTAATGGCCTTGTAATCTTCCTTGACGTGAATTTCTGGGAAGTTTTGAATATGTAAGAATTAAAAATTACGGAGGTGCAAGATAATTTTAGAATTATCAAAGTGGGGCATGGCCCAAAGTCGGTTGGGATCCACTGATCTACGGTAAATTTACGTTCAGAACCATGAACATACTACCTTTCCTTAAAATACTCATTACTTATAAAAAATGGATAATTAAAAACAATAAAGAAAAAACATGGTATATATATATATATATATATATATATATATATATATATATATATATATATATATATATATATATATATATATACGGGTCATTCAATAAATAAGTTGAATTTTTCGGTATAAGTACTTCTAATACAAATAGAAGCTTACTCTTTTTTATTTATTTTTTTTTTTGTTTTACTTCTTTTTCACATGGATTTAATTTCTTTTGCAGATTAAAAAAAAACTTTGAGAGTTTTGGCGATTAACAAAGATGGCCGACCAAGAAGCATGCTCCAGGATTGAACAGCGGTCAGTTATCAAGTTTTTGGTTGCTGAATGGTGCAAACCAGTTGAAATTCATAGGAGAATGTCAACTGTGTATGGTGCCACATGTTTCAGCCAAAAATGTCTACAAATGGGCTAAATTGTTTAAAGAAGGACGGAGCCGTGTTGAGGATGAAGACAGGCCTGGGAGGCCTACATAATTGAGGTCTCCTGAGGTGATCGAATCAGTCAATGACCTCATTCAGTCTGACAGAAGGGTGACAGTAGATGACATTGCAAGGACTTTGAGCTTATCTGTTGGGACAAACGCAGGGGTCATCAGTCAGAAGGAGTCATCTTGCATCATGACAACGCAAGGCCTCACACAGCAGCCCAAACGGTGCAGACCATCAACGAACTGGGCTGGGAACTGCTCCCTCATCCCCCTTACCGCCCAGACCTTGCCCCTTCAGACTTTCACCTGTTTGGTCCCTTGAAAGCGTTCACAAGAGGCACGAAGTTTAAAAGTGACAATGAAGTCAAAAGTGTTGTGAGCGACTGGCTGAGACATCAGTCCAAAGATTTTTACGCTGAGGGAATACGGAAGCTTGTGCACAGATGGGAAAAGTGTGTGACGTTGAAAATTTTTTTAAAAGTAAGCTTCTATCTGTATTAGAAGTCCTTATACCGAAAAATTCAACTTATTTATTGAATGACCCTCGTATATATATATATATATATATATATATATATATATATATATATATGAAACTGTGCTCAAAACCTAGTCTGTTTCATGCTTGAACACATTCTTAAGGTCATTTACACACACTCTATCCTTGATATTGAGCACAATAAATAAATCTTACCTTAAAACTACATCTTTAGCGCATATATATATATATATATATATATATATATATATATATATATATATACCGTATTTTCCGGCTTACAAGACGGACTTTTTTCCTAAAAAAATCCCCCGAAAAATATGTGTGCGTCTTCCAAGACGAATGTAAGCCAACGCCCAGGCTCAAATAAGCTTGGACGGTCCCCTAATTGGCTTAACTGATAGAGACGTGAATCTGTATGTTGAGTCATTACACTATAATGTTAGCTATCTATCGAATTCAGCTATTTATATGATATAACCTCTGTACTTAGCTGTTAGCAGAATTTCCAAGATAATAACCTTCCTGGAGCCGAGCCACAAGCTTAAACATACTCCGTTTACTAGCAACGGTGGGAGCCTTTCTGCTCTTGAGTAGTATGTCATTGCCATACAGACAAAATCAGGCGAGTGAGTAATGTAAACAATTAGTGGCGCCATTATGTGAGCGATGCATGTTGAATGTGTTGTATGAGAATGACTTTTTTTTTCTTAGAAATTTATTTCCAATATTTGGGTGCGTCTTCCAGGCCACAGCGTCTTGTAAGCCGGAAAGTACGGTATAGCAAAAATATAGTTTTAAGATATGCTATATTTATGAATAAAAGTGCTCTATATCAGAGATAGAGTGTATGTAAATATAAAAGTGGAGACTGAAGTCAACGCTATGCGACGACTGTCTGTTTCCCGATTCAACGCAGTCCTCAGGCCATGTATCCTGTGTTTTGAATCGACTATTTATATATGCTGATGCATTATGGGTAGATCTAGTCTATTATTCGAACGGTTATTTGGGTGGGCGGTAACGATTATGTTTCCGAATTGTTCTAGGGGCTATAAAGAAAACAGCATCAGCCTACAACACTAAATCCGAAAACTGTAAACACTGTCTGCAGGAGAATACATAACATCGTCGTCATCCGTCCGTCTCGAGAGACGATGGAGTAGCGCGGTGCGCTACGAGCCTGGGCGGGATATGTGGAGAACTAGGGCTGCCCAGACGTCTAGTTCCCCCTCTCGGCCTTGCTAGCAGAGTCCAAAGGAGAGGATAAGCCAATACAGTTTGGTACCAACGCGGCTGCAGGAGTTTCCGGAAGGTAGCACAAAGTGCCTTCCATCCGCCTTCGGGTCTCCACTCCGGGTTTGAATTCAGAGTTGTCCTTCTCCTAGACCAGTTGCCATCCAAGGCTATAGAACCCAGTTTGTCCTGCTATTTACCCATAGCTGGAGGGAGAAGAAGAGGATTCACACCTTTCCCAAGGGTATTAGCAAGTAAGTGAATGCAATGGATTCTACTGAAATTGGAACTCGGACAATGTGTGTGTGTGTGTGTGTGTGTGTGTGTATGTGTGTGTGTGTGTGTGTGTGTGTGTGTGTGATTTAAACATATCTTATTTCAAACATTTTATATCCACAGAGTCAACTGCAATGTGCCAATTCTTTTAGTACAATATTTATAGTATGATCATTATCTGATATTTCTAAGATGTCACCACAAAAGTTCGCTACAAAGAGATGGTCGCCATATTTAATTTAGCAACATATAGAAAATATTAATTTTGTATCATAACGATGCGGGTGGAATCCGGCGGCCTCAAAAGACCCCATGGATCTGCGCCCAAAGAGTTATGCCTCAGCTGCTAATGGTGGCGCAGCATCTGTTATGGCTGTACAGTCCCACACGTATAGGCTGGGTAACTGGGAACGGTTTCAGTTGATTTCCCGAACGCAGGTTTCAGCATGACCGCGAAGAAGACGCCGAATAAGGTAGGTGCAAGCACACAACCCTGCTATACACCGCTGCGAATATTGAAACACTCTGAATAAGAGCCGCCAAATTGTACAATAGCTCGTCTTCGTCGGCACCCGTTCGTATCCGATCATCGGGATCGTCATCCTCTCTCCCTACTCCCTTTCTCCTCTCCCCGCTCCCGGTTGCGGTGGCGTAGATGACTGTGAATCAAAGAGAGTTTGACGGGGCCATTTGCTGATCTTGTTGGACAACTCTGCGCGACAGAGAAGCCTCCACACCTTCGCGGCTCGAGCAAGAGCGAGATAGGTGTGATCTGGCAAACCTTGTTTCATCGGAATGTCGGATGTTTCGTCTGTCAAGGTCCGTCTTGCTTACGCTATAACATAACACAAAATAACTTAATTAGCGCATGCGTATAAAATGTTGAAATATCCGTTACATTATGATCTCACCTCACATGCTAATCACGTGTTATGTTTGCGAGGCGTATGGGACAAAAACAAGAATGCCTTCAAGTTTGTTAATCTTACAACACACATATGTAGACCAATGTATACAAGACAATAGACAAATGACAGATGAACTGATAGTAGTTTGGTATTATAAAAATCGCTGCTTTTAGTTACATAAATCTGAAGTTGAATCTGCCAAAGATAGAAATGTTATTGCGCACTGACAATCCTCCCAACTTCTCCGATGGATCATTATCTTACAAGCATTTTCTTTAAAGTGTTCCGAAATTAGAAGCATATATAAATGATCGACAATGAATTTATTGGTTCTCCAAATAGACAATTTTTGTAAAGAGGGGCAATGGCAACATTCTGCCAAATGGGAATAAATTTAGAGACACTTTGGGAATACTTTGATTGAATGAAAAATATTTTCGTGTGAAATGTTTTCAATTTATTTGGTTTTAACTAAATCGCCAGTTTCATACTGAACACATTTGATAGTAACCAAACGGCGGCTTGGTCTGCCTTCTTCGCCGAAGATAAGATCTTTCTTTCTATTCCAGTCACGGATCTGATTTTAGAAAGTGCTTTTGTGGTCTTTAGATAGATAGATAGATAGATAGATAGATAGATAGATAGATAGATAGATAGATAGATAGATAGATAGAAAATGAATATAGATAGATAGATAGATAGATAGATAGATAGATAGATAGATAGATAGATAGAAAATGAATATAGATAGATAGATAGATAGATAGATAGATAGATAGATAGATAGATAGAAAATGAATAGAGATAGATAGATAGATAGAAAATGAATAGAGATAGATAGATAGATAGAAAATGAATAGAGATAGATAGATAGATAGATAGATAGATAGATAGATAGAAAATGAATAGAGATAGATAGATAGAAAATGAATAGAGATAGATAGATAGATAGAAAATGAATAGAGATAGATAGATAGATAGATAGATAGATAGATAGATAGAAAATGAATAGAGATAGATAGATAGATAGATAGATAGAAAATGAATAGAGATAGATAGATAGATAGATAGATAGATAGAAAATGAATAGAGATAGATAGATAGATAGATAGATAGATAGATAGATAGATAGATAGATAGATAGATGGAAAATGAATAGAGATAGATAGATAGATAGAAAATGAATAGAGATAGATAGATAGATAGAAAATGAATAGAGATAGATAGATAGATAGATAGATAGAAAATGAATAGAGATGGATACATAGATACATAGATACATAGATAGATAGATAGATAGAAAATGAATAGAGATAGATACATAGATACATAGATAGATAGATAGATAGATAGATAGATAGATAGATAGATAGAAAATGAATAGAGATAGATAGATAGAAAATGAATAGAGATAGATAGATAGATAGAAAATGAATAGAGATAGATAGATAGATAGATAGATAGATAGATAGATAGAAAATGAATAGAGATAGATAGATAGATAGATAGATAGAAAATGAATAGAGATAGATAGATAGATAGATAGATAGATAGAAAATGAATAGAGATAGATAGATAGATAGATAGATAGATAGATAGATAGATAGATAGATAGATAGATAGATAGATGGAAAATGAATAGAGATAGATAGATAGATAGAAAATGAATAGAGATAGATAGATAGATAGATAGAAAATGAATAGAGATAGATAGATAGATAGATAGATAGAAAATGAATAGAGATGGATACATAGATACATAGATACATAGATAGATAGATAGATAGAAAATGAATAGAGATAGATACATAGATACATAGATAGATAGATAGAAAATGAATAGACTAAGATGGATAGATAGTAGGTGACTTTTCCTATTAGAAGATACCTACTAAAAACAAGAGAAACGCGCTGTCTGGATAGCTTTTCCACTATGTTTCATTATCTGTCTATCCATCTATCTATCTATATATATATATACATATATATATATGTGTGTGTGTGTATGGATTCTACAACTCCAAACGAGAACGACGGATGGGAATTCAATAAATTACAGGTGTTACTGAATACACCTGTACAAATGAATTGTTTAAATTGGTCAATTGCCTCTCCTGTTTGCTTTTCCTGCTCCTAAACTGGTTGACAACCAAGTCTACAGGACCCAGTCTGCCCTGCTATTTCCCCATAGCTGGGGAGATAAGAGATGGATTCATACCTTTCCTGAGGTTATTTGCGCGTGAGTGAACATAAGGGACTCGACTGTAATTCGAACTCGACTCATATTTCTTATTGCGAGCTGTAATCCATCGCACCACCCGCACATATATAAATGATCAATGGACCAAACATCATACCCTTTAAAGGGCTTAGTGGTCATTTTTTAAGCATTACACCCCAACCAAGGCGAGAATGCCACTAGCACGGAATGGGCTACAGAGAGTGAAAGTAAGAGTAAAAAGGGAGGGATTACAGAAAGTGAGATCAAGAGTAAAGAGGGAGGGGTTACAGAGAGTGAAAGTAAGAGTAAAAAGGGGTGTTTGAGAAAAGGATAAAGAGAAAGACGGGGATCAAGGCATCAGAAGATGTCGATTGACATTACATTTAAATTTTTGAAGATTATAGTTGTCAGGAAAGCAAGTAAGAGGAAGGGAGTTCCTCTGTCGGGAAGTGCGAGAGAAGAAGCTGTTGGAGTAGAAGAGGCGGTTACATTTAACTGTTTCGACGGTGAAAGGGTGAGACCGAGATGCCAAGCTAGTAGCTCGCTTAAATTCATGCAGTCGGGACGCCAATGAAAATATCTTGTCAGAGCTGTTGCCATGAAAATATTTATAGAAATAACAGAGGGAAGCCACATCACGTTTGTAAGAAAGTGACTGGAGTCGAGATGCCAGGTCAGGACCTATCACACTGCACATCCGTCTTTGGATTTAGTCGAGAACCTCAAGATGAACAGCGGGGACACCATCCAGTAGCAAGTGAGAACAATCTACCCTCATGGGCTAAATAACGGGTCCTGTTCGAAATGCCATTGTATAGCATCTGAAGAAGGCCGGGATATACAACATGAATATGGCAATAATGATGAGAGCAACAGTGTAAACAATTAGTGTTGTAGCCTAGAAAGTGTTACTGAATGAGGAATAACCAAAACGAAGGTTGGAAATGAAATGGTAATCTTTATAACAGCAACAAAACACAATACTCGCCAGCGACGTGAAGTAGGTAAACCACTCCTAATGGTGGACTACTTAGACACCAGATTACCCCCAATTACAATAGTGTCCAACGTATTTATGAGGATTGGGACATACCCATTACTATTCATAGATGAGGTATATAACAGTTACAATATGTCATCTCAGAAATATAGACAGATATTTAAGTAGGAATGGATTCATTTTATTATTATTATTATTGGATATATGATAAAAACCTTCAGGAAGTGAGATATTAAATGGTTGGTCGGTTGGTTTTGTTTAGCGGCATGTCAAACTCTATGGGTTATTTAATGCTGAAATCTAAATATTTAGAACGTAATTTTATGCCTGCAGCTGAAGATAAATATATATTGTTGGTCATCTTGATATAAAATGTATTTTTGGTAATTCTACTGAAAATATATATTATTAATAATTTTTTTTATATATAAAAATGTATTGCGGATATTTTTAACATAAAAAGTATTTTTATAATTTCATAGTGTTTTGTTTTTGGTTGGGGGGGTCATTATTTGTCATAGCTGAGTTCCTAACATGTACTACAACGCCGGGTCAGTATGGACCTGGGAACAACACCATCTAAGGCGTGAAGATATTAAAGGGTTTTGAAAAATGCACGCGACCTTCAATTTAAAAGCGATTCTTCGAATTCCGGAAGAAGGTCCCAAACTTTTAGTGAGGGAAGCAAGAAATCGGAAGGGAGTTCCACATGCGAGAATTGCGAGAATAGAAAGGTATTGGAGTAGAAGTGGCGGTTGCATCTCGCTAGTTCAATAGTAAAAACGGTGGGACCTATCAGCCAATCTAGCAACACGCTTAAATTCCTGTATTCGCGGCACCAGGTGGGTGGGGTATAGCTCATCATTAGCCATGTAAATATTTGTTGAAAAAATGGAGGAAAGCCACGTCAGGTCAGTGAGAATGTGACAGAAAAACAGATGCACGCTCATTTACATTACAGACCCTTCTTTGAATTATATCAAGAATCTTGGAATAACAGCTTCCCTGATAGCTATAATCTTCAAATATTCAAATGTAATATCAATCGACATCTTCTGATGTCTTGATCTTGAACCAAACCAAATCTGGCAACAGTATTTCATGAACAGACGAATGTCAAATTTATAAATGTGCAAGATGGATTCTGACAAAAAAAGAAATTCTGGCAGGATACAGTGAACCAAACTTCCTTGCAGTAGACGGAGGAATTGATTCAACAAAGTCACTCCAATTGCTGTCAGTAAAAACCGTGAAAAACGTAAATTAAAGTTACCTCCCTTAGATAAACTAGCTTTAACAGTTAATTTTTAAATTAACTATAACAGAACGCGTTTCATACGCATTTACAAACTATTCACAACTATAAAATTGTCTTAGTAATTCACCCCTGAAGATGATCTTGGATGAGATTCAAAGTACTTTGGAAAATAAAAGAAATGAAAAAACTAGGGTGCCTTCCATAATAAATTTAATATCAACATTAAGAAGTTGATCCGAGAATTTGAGAGGATTAAAATAAATTAAATAGACACAATAAGTACAGATTATTCAAAGCAAACATTCTTGAAAGAAGATATGCTGCCTAATATATATATATATATATATATATATATATATATATATATATATATATATATATATATATATATATATATATAAGTAATGAAAATCTTGGTAATCCGTATGGATAATCCCAAGGAAGATGAAATCCAGAGAGCTCAATGTTAAAGCAGAGCGATTAATTCAATGAAAACAAACAACTTTAAGGGTCCATTGGTTATAATTTATTTCCCCAGGGAATTTCTTTTTCCCTGGCTCATCAGACCACACTTCCAAGGGTGAAAAAATCAATTTAAATTTACATATATTTTTTATATACATTTTTCAGGGGTAGTATTAAGTTGATGGAAGGTGATATAGAGAGTAGGGAGAGATGGTGACAGACATAGTCGAAATTAGAGAGGGAAAGGAGAGATAGGAATGATTTTAAATTTAATTTAATAAAATACAATACTTAATAATGAGGAAGTGGGGTAAGGACTAGACATTAGCCTATTTAATAGGTCATCTCACAGGAAACGATATAGAGAGAAAAAAGAGAGAAGGAAAGGTGTAAGAAATAAGAGGTGGAATTAGGGGTTTAAGGAAAGAAAGGGGAATAGAGATTTGGAAAGGGAAATTAAGAGGATTAATGTATGTGGGCATATTGCGGCTAATTTGGAAAAACTCAGATTTATATATTTTTTCTCTTTTTTCGTTAACTTTTGATAGTAATTTAAGGGTTTATACAAAGAGACAGAGAGAGATTGAAATTTCTTTGATATCGACGTATGAGAGAGCTACATTACAGCCTAGAACTGAACCGCTTCCTTATTCACACAAATGATGACTGGTGAAGGAACAGGTATAATTTCCGGAACAAAGAAATTGCTGGGATATAATTTCAAAGCCAAAGGATATTACTTGTTCTTAAATATGACACACGCTTGAATCCAGAGTTTTCTTTCTCGTAGACTGGTTACCAGCAGAGAAAAGAACGATTTTAATGTCGTGTTCGTGCGTCAATTGAATCAAAAGCTAAATATATAATAAATATCAATTTTATTATTAATATTGAAATCATTTTGTTGGTTTTTTTTACTTCAAATTTTATTAACCGACCTATTAACTCTACACACATACACACGCACGCGCGCGCGCATATATATGAAAACTTATCTTAGACGACGCGTTTCGTCATCTGTGGGAATTTATTTTGTAACAAAAGATAAAAGTCCCACAGAGGACGAAATGAATCAGTGAGGATAAGTCTCCTTTTGTCTTTATTCATATTACCTTTTTACAGATACACTCTATCTGAAATGATTGCACACACACACACACACACACACACACACACACACACAGACACACACACACACACACACACACACACAAATATATATATATATATATATATATATATATATATATATATATATATATATAAAAGAGGACATTGAAGTCAACACCCAGATGTGACAGGCTGTTTCATGCTAGACGCATTTGTCAGGCCGACGATTGCGTCCAGCATGAAACAGCCGGTTGCCTCTGAGTGTTGACTTCAATGTTCACTTTTATATTTATATTTACATACGCTCTGTCTCTGATATTGAACACTTTATCCCATAAATATAGCACATCTTAATACTATATTTCTTCATATATATATATATATATATATATATATATATATATATATATATATATATATATATATATATATAAGCAAAAATATATATCAATGCTAGGTATCCACATATGTACCTCATATAAAAATTGGATGACAAAAACATTTTGTATATTTTTATTATTTGACTTATTGGAACACAATAGATTTTTTGAAAGAATCACAAAATTTTCGATTCCTACTTTATCAGCGCTTGGAACTGAATTAAGTTTTATTTCCAATCCTGAATTTTAATTTTATCAACAACTATAAATCAGAAACAAGCACTGACGAAAGTTGTAAGAAACCGAAAATGCTTTGATTCTTTCAAATATATATATATATATATATATATATATATATATATATAATGTGTGTGTGTGTGTACATATAATGGTTGACATTGAGGTCAGCACGAAGCAGTGACAGTCTGTTTCATGCTTAAACGCAATCATCATGGCCTGCAGACTGCGTCTAAGCATGAAACAGCTTATCGCCTCTGGTTGTTGACTTCAATGTCTACTTTTCTATTTACTTAAGTTCCATCCCTGATAGTGAGCACCATAACCCATAAATATAGCACACCTTAAAACTATATTTTTATCATATTATATTAAAAAAAAATCTCAAAGAAACTTTAAAAGTGAAAATGAAACCATCCTTGATAATGGCTAAAAGAATAGTCAAAAAGACTCGGACATACAAACCATTTGGACAATTTTTATATAAGTCCCGAAAAGAATAAAATTATAGGAATACAAGAAAAACTAAATAAAAACTTAACCGCAGTACCTTTTTAGTTGTTTTAATGAATCTTGTATAAAACAAGGTTTGCTACCCAAATACACAATATATATATATATATACATTTATATATTTGTTGTAGATCTCTTTGTGAAAGTCTTCTTTTCATCCCTAACGTTCCAGAACGTCGCATCTAGTGAAGGTCGTCTTTATTACTCAGTATTGACTACAAAGCAAGCTTGATATTTTTTCACGTCCAGATTTAGGTTCAGCTTGGTTAATTTCACGACATATCAAACCCTTGTTAGTTTATTTAATATCGAATATAATTCGTATAGGACAAAAGTTGCAATGAATTAACAGATAAGTAGACATAGGTCAGGTTTGCACCTGAGTGAAAAAGTTAAGCATAGATACGGCTTACACTAGAGTCCAAAAAGTAGACAATGGTCCGATTTTAGACTAGAGCCCAAAAAGTCGACAGTGAGATTTGTGCGAGAGTCAAAAACATAAGCCTCGGTCCGGGTTACATCAGGATCAATAAGGTAGGCATCGGTCCGATTTACCACAGGATCAATAAGGTAGACATCGGTCCGGTTTACACCAGGATCAATAAGATAGACATTGGTCCGGTTTACACCAGGATCAATAAGGTAGACATCGGTCCGCTTTACACCAGGATCAATAAGGTAGACATCGGTCCGGTTTACCCCAGGATCAATAAGGTAGACATCGGTCCGCTTTACACCAGGATCAATAAGATAGACATTGGTCCGGTTTACACAAGTGTCACGAAGATAGACATGGACCTGGTTTCCGCGAAATTTAAAAAGTTAGAGGTCGGTCCGGTTTATGCTAGAGTAAAAAAGATGTCGACAAATGTCCGGTTAACGGGAGAATCAAATTGTAGACATAAGTCCAATTTGTGCAATAATCGAAAGTGTAGACATAGATCCACTTCATACTAGATTAATAAAAGTAAGCATTGATCAGGTTTATAGTGTAGCCTGCAAGTATTCGCCCACAAGATAACCTTTCTAGGGCTTAATCTTTCCCTTCTACAGGGGATGCTAACGACTTATTCTAAGCTCCGTCAACGGGGGCCCACTTATGGCACAGAACGTCCAAAGAACATCAAATCCACTGCAGTAATAATTGACTATGACACAAGTTTTATAACGAATAAAACTATTTTTGCTATTTTCTCAGCTAATCTTAGTATGACACAAGGCCATAAATATAGGAAGTTCGGGAAGGACCGATTTTATGACAATAGCAATGATATGTCGAATTAGCTTGCTAAATATTGCTTCACAAAGTGTTAGTCCACAGGTTATTCTTTGCATTTTTACTTGTAAAACTTGTCGACATGAGATTCTAAATGAATTCAAAATTATTGTAGATTTTACGAGTGTTGACAACGAACACTTCCCTCCTCTTTTGACTTCATCTTCTTTTCTCCTTTACCAATTCTGATCTTTTTGGACCGTTGATGAAGTGTTTTACGAACATGATGAAGGATTTTCATGTGCGAAAAATGAATAAAGAATGTACAGATATTTTTCTACAGCATTCTCTCGTTTATCTTTCTCTTGCTCTATCTATTTCTAAAGATTACAATTTGTACATCTTTCTAGCCGTACCTTTCAGTCTTTTGATCATTGTCTCTTCATATGCAACTAAAATGTCTCTCACTCCACATCTCTCTCTATATATATAATTATGTAATTCACCGAGTCTAGAAACCTCAACAGAAAGCACTGGACGGCCGTTTTGTCCTATATTTGGGACTCATCAGCAGTGCGCATCCACTACCGAGAATAGAAACCCGAACAGTTATGTTAGCAGGCAAACGCCATACGGGCCTCGGTGACGAAGAGGTAGCGTATCAGACTCGATATAGCGCCGCTCGATCACATATTTATATATATAGACACACATACATGCACACACATACTCACATACACACACACACACATGCATATATATATATATATATATATATATGTGTGTGTGTGTGTGTGTGTATATATATATATATATATATATATATATATATATATATATATATATATATATATATATATATATATCTTGACCGTGTTTTGAAAAATGAAAACATTATATAAATATATACATGCAACAAACTATTTCTTATTTAACAGTTAAAATATTTCATCCTTGAAAATGGCTAAATGTATAGCCGAAAGTGCTCGGATAAAAAGAACATTTCGACAGTTTTTATATAATTTGTCATCTGAAAAGAAAAAATTATTAGATCGCATGAGAAATTGTATAAAAAGCTAAATAAAAGCACCTTGTCTGTCGTATTCAATGAAATGTGCATGAAAGAAGGATTGCTGCCTATATATATATATATATATATATATATATATATATATATAAGGATTGCTGCCTATATATATATATATATATATATATATATATATATATATATATGCATGAAAGAAGGATGGCTGCCTATATATATATATATATATATATATATATATATATATATATAAGGATTGCTGCCTATATATATATATATATATATATATATATATAGGCAGCCATCCTTCTTTCATGCATATATATATATATATATATAGGCAGCAATCCTTCTTTCATGCACATTTCATTGAATACGACAATATATATATATATATTAAACATGTAGTATTGAATGTTAAAGACAACATAGTCTTGCATATTTTCTTTTGAATTTTCTCATATTCTCTAATGAGACTTTTTATTTGAAAATGATTTCGAAATATGCATTGTCCATACGATGACCTAGCGCTTTCGAACATCATTGTTCATCTTCAGGGTCAACATTTTTAGTCAAAATATATATATATATATCGAACGGAGTAAAAAAAAGCAAAGGAGAAGGGTAAGAAGATAAAAATATGATGAAAAGGTGTAATAGCCACACGACATTTGACACATAAGCACATCACACGCACATACACACACACACACACACAAAGTAAAAATTCAACCCCAATAATATTAGCATTTCAATTAGCGCATAGATTAATTACGTCAAATTCAGCATCAAAATAACGAAAATTGAGAAAATCCGTAGTCAGTGGCCGAAACCTCCTGAAGAGTGGACCGACCAATTACGAAACTCAGGAACAGGCTAAGGGATATACACACATACCCCCAGAGTGTGTGTGTGTGTGTGTGTGTGTGCGTGTGCGTGCGCGTGCGCGCGCGCGCGTGTGTGTGTGTGTGTGTGTGTGTGTGTGTGTGTGTGTGTGTGCGGATAATGTGTTGAGTATTGTGTTCTAACAATACTCAACACATTATCCGGAAAATTGGGAAAAATACAATAAAAATTCAACAGACAGTCCTTGTAGGTTGTTTTTAATCAAACCTGTTAGGATCAATACTTGCTGCCTATATATATATATATATATATATATATATATATATATATATATATATATATATATATATATATATTAATGAATGCACATAAGTTTGTAGTGCAACTTTCATGTTTCCCAAGTCGTCAGCCACTTATGTCAAATAAGTGTCTGACGACTTGAAAAACCATGAAACTTTAAGTTGCACTACAAACGTAGGTATATGTGTATTCATTCATATATACTTCATAGCTCTGTTAAACTACAGTGAGCACTGTTTTGTTTGTGCCATAAATTAAATAAATATTTATTTGGCTATCGACATATGCAAGCTATCGCACACATATACAGTTGCTAATATCTAATTATTTAGTTTAGTATTTGCACTTATCTATCTCTATATCTCTAAATATCTGTCTATATATATATACATAACCTAATTATTATATATATATATATATATAATTAGGTTATATATATATATATATATGTGTGTGTGTATGTGTGTATATATATATATATATATATATATATATATATATATATATATATATATATATATATATATATATATATATATATATATATCAGGTTATGTAAGCAAATATGTGGATATAGATCCGACGGTATGAGGAAAAATATGGAAAAACAAAAAATCCGGATATGCAAGTTTACTGTTTTTAATGTTGTTTCAATGTCGACGTCAGACGTTTCGGTCTAGTAGACCTTCTTCAGGACATTCGCCTCGGTAATTTAAACAATGCTTTATTTGTACACATAACTAAATCTGATCACATTTTCGACTTTGATTCTGTGAAGATTTTAAAATATATTCATAATAAAAATCTTAGACGGATTTATGAGGCAGGCATAATATCTATCTCGCGCACGGTGAATACTAGACCCGGCCTCTTTAATATTTCCCATTTTCTGGCAAGATTAATGCTGGACAAACGTACTTATGAACTTTAGCTTCTAGTAAAATTCTTCTCTTTTCATTAATAGTAATAGAATCTATTTTAGGAATACGTTTTCATAACATTGCCGACGTGAGGCCGACGTGATCGCATTTCAAAACGGAACGCTGATCTTAAAATTCAGTTATTTTGTTTTGATTATTCTTATGTCTATCGTCTTTGCATGTTGACTTGAATATCGTCTAATTTGAATTATGTTTTAATAACTATGTCCTGAAGAAGGTCTACTAGACCGAAACGTCTGACGTCGACATTGAAACAACATTAAAAACAGTAAACTTGCATATTCGGATTTTTTGTTTTTCCATATTTTTCCTCATATTAGGTTATATACATATATATACATACATACATACATACATACATATATATATATATATATATATATATATATATATATATATATATATATGTATGTATGAATGTATATATATATATATATAATTATTTATTCGAAAATTATACCATAAATATGTTATAAAATCACTACAAAAATAGCCATTTTGTTTCAACACTTCTAGTGTCTTATCAAGTGACGGTGTTGAATGTAGAATAGAGAGAGATGATGAAAATATAGTTTTAAGGTATGATATATTTATGGGTTAAATACCAGGTGGGGCAATTGCGTTTGAGCATGAAACAGACTGTCACCTCTGGGTGCTGACTTTATATTTACATACGCTCTATATACATATATATATAGTTAAATTCCCAGATCAATTCTGTCGAGAAGACAGATTGGTATAAAATGACAATTGGAAAAATCTTAGATTTTGCCTACGGGTTTCGTCTTCCGACTTTTTCAAGGCAAAAATGAAATGAAATCAAAATATCTGTTGTTATAGTTACATTAAAAATCCAAATTTAAAAAGATAGACGCTTCTCTCCAATATATATTTCGTTTTCCGTTTCAACCTTTGGAAGTAAAGTCTGATGATCCGCAGTCCTTTAAAAGGGCTGTGGTGAAATAATTTATTACATGGAACCTTGAAGTGGTCTGTTTTTATTTAAATTATTAGCTCTGATTTACATTGAGCTCTCTGGATTTTATCCTCCTTGGGTCTACCCATACGGATTACCTAGTTTTTCATAAACTATATATATATATATATATATATATATATATATATATATATATATATATATATATATATTCTTCATGTTTTTATATATCTTATTCTGTTCTTTTACAGTCAAAGCAGACTGGAAACACTGATTCCCATTCGATCACCGAAGTTGAACAGTAACGAGTCGCATCTTTACTTAGGTGGAGTTCGGGCGCTTCAGAACATCAAGTACTTGAAGCAATCTCGTACAATCCAAATTTCGGCTTTAAATAAGCCACAAGGGGCTGATAACCCATAAAAAACACATCCGTCCGGCAATTTCTGTAGTGTGTCATCGTTTACTTCACATCCCTTATATTTCGCTCTATATATTCATCTTTTAATTTATTTTCATTACTCATATTTTGCTTTCTTTCCTCGTACATTACCTCCTTCACTCCCTATCTTTCATTCTTCCTCTCCTTCACCCCTCTCTTTCCTTTTTCTTCTCCGTCATCCCTCTCTTTCCTTCCTCTCCTTCACCTCCTCTCTTCCTCTCTCTCTCTCTTTCTGTCTGTTTCACTGTCTTTACTTCTTCCTCTTTTCAACGCTTCTCTTTCTTTCTTCCTCTCTTTCACCACTCTCTTTCCTTCCTCCTCGTTTCACCGTCTCTTTTCTTCCTCATCTTTTTCACCACTCTCTTTCTTCCCCCTTTCACCGCCTCTCTCTCCTTCCTCCTCTCTTTCACAACTCTCTTTCTTTCTTCCTCTCTTTCACTGCCTCTCTTTCCTTTCTCCTACCTTTTCACCTCTCTTTCCTTCCGCCTCTCTTCTACCCCTCTTTCCTTCCTCCTCTCTTTCACCGCCTGTCTCTCTCTCTCTCTCCTTCCCCCTCTTTTACCACTCTCTTTCTTACTTCCTCTCTATCACTGCCCCTTCTCCTTCCCCCTCTTTTACCACTCTCTTTCTTGCTTCCTCTCTGTCACTGCCTCTCTTTCCTTCCTCCTCTCTATCACCACTCCTCTTTCTTTCTTCCTTCCTCTCTTTCACCGCCTCTCTTTAATGCTCTTATCTTTCCCTCTCTCTTTCCTCTCTTTCGCCTCTCTGATTCCTTCCACCTCTCCTTCACCTTTCTCAGTTTCTTTCTTTTCTTTTTGTTGAAAGAAAGCATAATTGATTCCAATTCAGATGGTCCAGTGACCGAGCAGATACTACACATTGATCCTCCTGAGTAAACTGTAACAATGGTAAATATAAAGAAGCAAAATACCAAAAATAATTTAGAATTTCTGTGATGAAGAGCTATCATTATTTATATTATTTACATGAGAACTCTTGTTATTAAAACGTTTCGGCCTTCAGGTATATGTCGATCATGGAATTCCGAAGTGAACCTTTTATTTAATCTACTTGGGTAGGGTCTTCACATTCCACAGCCCATATCTAGGATTATTTCGTCTAGTTATTTCCACTGAATTCAAATAAACGTTACTCACCCAAAGGATTGAACCCGCAATTATTATGTCACCGAAACAACTCTTTCAGCCACTATGTCCAGCCTGATGATAAGTACTGCTATTGCTGCTTGTTATGTTTGAAACGTTAAAACGAACATCGTTATGATAACAACAACAAAAGTGATGACAATAGTTCGCTTGTAAATAATTTAAGTAAAATAAATTATACTTTTAACCCTATTTCGATTTGAGGAACATTTTAATATTTTGTCTTTTTTTTTTTTAAATGAAGCTACCATTTCCTTTCATTAAGTAATATACACCTGAAGAAGGCTGTAGAATAGAACAGCCTAAATGCTGGGGTAACAAAATCTGCGCCACAAATAATGATTTTCTGAGAAAGATCTTTGAACAAATTTAATATAGCTGTTTTAAAATAACAATTTGATTAGGAATATAAGAGTGATTTAAAAAAAAAAATGGCGGGGAAGCGATATTTATCAAATTCAAAAAATAAAACCTAAAGCTGATAAAAAGATAAAATATATCGATAAATTAAAAGTTACTTCGCTGAAAGGTTTGGGTGGAAATGAATTTTCAAATCAGCTGATTATTATTAAGATAAATTGTTTGGAAACTGTTTTGATATCAGAAGTCTGGCTAAATCGTTTACGCAATCTCCTCAAGTGATATCAGTTTAGTAGTCTCTGCCAGACGTCTAGGAAACATAGACATATACTCAACAGTGACGTCAGTTGGATGCCTCACGAGACCAAGGCCGTATGAGCCAGAAATTGGAGATAGAGATATTTACTCATGTTTATCAGGTCAAAGGTTACTTTTATTCGAGTTGTCAGAAATGGTGAGTGAGTTTAACATATTCACTCGCTCTACAGTTTACAGACAATAAAAACTCGGATGCGTAACAAGTTACGATTTAATTATTAGTTAATCTTATACAGTATGTTTCTTCCTTTTCTTTCCTCATTAAAAGCTACCTTGGCTGGTATTTATTATCCTTGGACTTCTAGATTAAAAAAAGCGGAATCTCGTGACACTTTAAGAACACAACTCGGCAAACTTATAGACCATTGGTCTTTCTCCTGTTTTGCCCGAGAGATTTCGAGTTCTTTCAGATCTTTTTTCTACTTTTTTCTGTACGGAGTTCCTCAAACGAATTCACTCTGCTAAGTGAGATTTTAGTAAGCGTGGCTTATATGTGGTACAAGGCTAAAAGCATAGCGTACCCAGTGAGAATCAAACTCACAACTTAGTCGTAATTGATCTAACGTACAATTGTGGTAAGGGAATCGCTAACAGAAATTTAAAAAAATGAAAAGGAACGAAATGTGCGAATAGTTTAAGAAGAGTTAGCGTCACACTAATAGAAATCAGCGGTCCGAGTTCGAATTCCAGCCAAGTTCATCACGTTCACTTTCGCACAAATACCCTTGAAAAAGGGCGTGAATCCATATCTTCTCCCTACCCCAAGCTATGGGTTAAACAGCAGGGAAGACTGGGCTCACCGTCTTTGGCTGTTAACCAGTCTATAGTGACGCGATAAAGACATCCATTACCAAGGAGCCGGCGCTACTGGAAGGGAATTGTGTCGGGCCATAAAAACGCACGACAGAAATTAAGATGGTTAAGGGCGATAACTCAGTTCACAAAATTGATCTATCTAGGGGTTCAGGGAGATAACTCGTTTCATAAAATTACTCTAGTAAGGTGTTAGAGAGTGTTTACAATGATGATCACCTTGTATAAGACCCAGGGACCACTCGAGGGAGAGAGTTACAAAGGCACCACTCCAAGCAAGGTGATAATGCAACCAAGACACAAGATGCCACCAAGAGTGAAAGAAAAGAAGAAGACTTTATAGGGAATCGTAAAACCAATCTTAAACAGCAAACAATGGAAAATCCTCTATTCCTGTTCAAGAGGGCGGGTGTGAACCGGGCGATAGGCAAATCTATTTATTAAAGAAAATAATGTAACTAAATTGTAAATAAAAGTTCAGTTTTAAGTGGAGACGTTAGAAGTACAAAGCTGAAATAGACTTTAGAAAGAACCGGAAGCCCAATGCTAAACAGGGAACAAGGTATAGACCTCTACTCCGGTTCAAAAGACCGGGGAGGAGATGTGAGAAGTACAGAGCTGAAATAGACTTTAGAAAGAACCGGAAACACAATCCTAAACAGGAAACCAGGAATAGACCTCTACTCCGGTTCAAAAGACCGGGGAGGAGGTGTGAGAAGTACAGAGCTGAAATAGACTTTAGAAAGAACCGGAAACCCAATCCTAAACAGGAAACCAGGAATAGACCTCTACCCCGGTTCAAAAGACCGGGGAAGAGGTGTGAGAAGAACAGAGCTGAAATAGACTTTAGAAAGAACCGGAAACACAATCCTAAACAGGAAACCAGGAATAGACCTCTACTCCGGTCCAAAAGACCGGGGAGGAGGTGTGAGAAGTACAGAGCTGAAATAGACTTTAGAAAGAACCGGAAGCCCAATGCTAAACAGGGAACAAGGAATAGACCTCTACTCCGGTTCAAAAGACCGGGGAGGAGATGTGAGAAGTACAGAGCTGAAATAGACTTTAGAAAGAACCGGAAACACAATCCTAAACAGGAAACCAGGAATAGACCTCTACTCCGGTTCAAAAGACCGGGGAGGAGGTGTGAGAAGTACAGAGCTGAAATAGACTTTAGAAAGAACCGGAAACCCAATCCTAAACAGGAAACCAGGAATAGACCTCTACCCCGGTTCAAAAGACCGGGGAAGAGGTGTGAGAAGAACAGAGCTGAAATAGACTTTAGAAAGAACCGGAAACACAATCCTAAACAGGAAACCAGGAATAGACCTCTACTCCGGTCCAAAAGACCGGGGAGGAGGTGTGAGAAGTACAGAGCTGAAATAGACTTTAGAAAGAACCGGAAGCCCAATGCTAAACAGGAAACAAGGTATAGACCTCTACTCCGGTTCAAAAGACCGGGGAGGAGATGTGAGAAGTACAGAGCTGAAATAGACTTTAGAAAGAACCGGAAGCCCAATGCTAAACAGGAAACAAGGTATAGACCTCTACTCCGGTTCAAAAGACCGGGGAGGAGATGTGAGAAGTACAGAGCTGAAATAGACTTTAGAAAGAACCGGAAACCCAATCCTAAACAGGAAACCAGGAATAGACCTCTACTCCGGTCCAAAAGACCGGGGAGGAGGTGTGAGAAGTACAGAGCTGAAATAGACTTTAGAAAGAACCGGAAACACAATCCTAAACAGGAAACCAGGAATAGACCTCTACTCCGGTTCAAAAGACCGGGGAGGAGGTGTGAGAAGTACAGAGCTGAAATAGACTTTAGAAAGAACCGGAAACACAATCCTAAACAGGAAACAAGGAATAGACCTCTACTCCGGTTCAAAAGACCGGGGAGGAGGTGTGAGAAGTACAGAGCTGAACTAGACTTTAGAAAGAACCGGAAACACAATCCTAAACAGGAAACAAGGAATAGACCTCTACTCCGGTTCAAAAGACCGGGGAGAACAGGCGATAGGCAAACCTATCTACTAGGAAGATAATTGAATTCACAAATTTGATCTGGCAATAAGTTAATCCCAATTCGCGATAGAATATACACAAATCCTTCACTCACAAGGTTTGTACTGTGTGAAATCTTTTGAAAAACGACAGTAGATATTACGGATTTTGCTGGCTGGTCCTTTCTGGAGAGGTGTTGTCTTGAGGATGGGGACCCCTGATGCCGAGGAGAAACTCTGCAAAGCTCACTCCAAACATGAAATAAAGAGAGAAATAAAAAAAAAGACTATGATAACGAAGTAAACGCACTGACTGTTGCCTGAAACTGTCATGTGATAGGAAGGGAGGCGACAGCCGGCGAAATCTCATCTAGGAACAACAAAAGAAGTTGTATGTTAACACTGTGACCCAAAGAGTTCATTTCTTTAAGTGTTAAGGCGAGCGAATTGTTGGCGTTAAGTGGGTATCGGAGGGCGAGGGAAGGGAATAAATGTAAGACTTAACCTGTAGACAGCGGGCTGTTATTGAAAACATGAAAAAAACCCACCTATGACACAGTGAAAAATGACCGTTCAAAAATAAGAACAAGACAGACTGGGGACTGTGTTAAGAAAACCAAAATCTTCAGGGACTTCAAGGTCACGAGGTAAATCGCCAAGACATATTACATAGACTTAAGAATGTCTTAGGCATATTTCGAAAGAGTTACAAAACTATACCCGTCTGTTCTGTCAGATAGATAGATAGATAGATAGATAGATAGATAGATAGATAGATAGATAGATAGATAGATAGATATAAACAGAATGGGATAGATAGATAGATAGATAGATAGATAGATAGATAGATAGATAGATAGATAGATATGAACAGAATGGGATAGATAGATAGATATGAACAGAATGGGATAGATAGATAGATAGATAGATAGATAGATAGATAGATAGATAGATAGATAGATAGATATAATAAAATGTTTTTTTTACCGTATGCTATAGTTATGTGGTAAAGTGCTCAATATCAATGATAGAGCGTATGTAATTATAAATATAATGGTCTGACGATTGCATTTAAGCATGAAATACTGCCTCCCTCTGGGTGTTGACTACAATGTTCACATATTTATTTATATTCTCAATCTAGCACCTGAAGATTGCGTTGTGCATGAAACTTCGAGTCGTGCTAACGGTGTGGAAAAATGTCTATATATATATATATATATATATATGTGTGTGTGTGTGTGTGTGTGTGTGTGTGTGTGTGTGTGTGTGTGTGTGTGTGTGTGTGTAGTACTCCAATTACTTCACAAGTCTAGTGAGAAAAAAAGGCATTTATTTTGCACAACAAATGTTGATTTTTCAACATAATATTCTTCCTTGTCAATGCCCTTAATTTAGTAGGGAATATCAAACACAGAGAACGAACATTATACAGTAAAAAGTTAAGATAAAAATTAACTCCATCTGTGCAAAAATTCCCAGCAATATTTTCTTTTTTATATATACTACTATTTATCTAATGCATGTCCCAAGAGGCACTCAAGGTCACTAAATTAGGTTATTGTAAGGGCATACAAAGAGGGAGTAAGAGGTGTATATTATGAGAATATGTAGGATAGATAACGGGTGACAAGATTAAAATTGTAATTGTCTAGGAAGCATTCTCTCGGGAGTCTGTTCCACAAGTTAATAATTCTGGATAAGAATGGAAATTTACCGCTTACCAATAGCATATAAGGGGAGTGTGGATGAGTCGAGTCGCTCTGTGCGTTGCATTTCAGCTCCGATCTGACAAAGCCTGAGCGGGGAGAAGCAAGGAATGTAGCTCACCTGAGCATCTGCCATGAAAATAGCGATAGAATAGCGAGAGATTGGCAACGTTTCGTCTATTGGAAAGGGCTTCCCAGTGCACAGGTGAAAATACATTTTCCACTGGAAAACTTTGCCCAGAACTAATAGGAAAAATAACAACGTGTCAGACTCAGTCGTCCATTATCGTCTACGAGAGTTAGGCTGAAACGTTCACAGGCTGACTATGAAAGAGCAATGCAAGAGCTGTGAAATTTAGAATGCATTAATTTCAAATCTTCTTATTAATAACTACATTGTTTCTTTGTAAGTACGAGGTTGGGCTGAAACGTTCATAGGCTGACTATGAAGGTGTAATGCTCGAGCTCTGAAATCTTGCATGCATTAATTTCAGCATCACTCCTTCATAATCAGCCTATTAACTTTTCATTCGACTATTGTATGTACATACACGCATGCGTGTGCCACACGTAATTACTCGACAGTCGAGTTTGACAGCAATCCTGATAGATGTATCTCTGGTCGCTCGTGTCTACGTTTATCTGTCAAATAAGATGGGTTGCTAAGCACTATTACTTACGTCTGCCCAGGCATACTTGCATTACCTCCCACAAAATCAATCTATGGTTTATACTGCAACTAAGCGGAGCGGACCTTAGTTACTGTTTCTAGGAGAGAGCGCATAATCTGGTTTGATTACCACATTCAACACCGCCATTATGCTTGAGCCCTCACTCACGATGACTTGTGACGTCATATTAGCACAACCACGGACGGCCTCCAAACAGTTTCATCTCCCCAACTCTCCTCAAAAGTCTTGAGTTAGTCCGTGGTTTTCAGGTACTTCCCAACAGTACCGCAAGTTGAAACTGTCTCCCTAAACTGATATCATCAAAATCAGCTCCCTGAAAAATCGACTACAGTGGGATTCGAAACTGGTAATCATGGTCGAAACGCAAATGGAAGAAACTGAACTTTAATATGGTACTTTAGCAGCCATTGTGGAAAGAAGTGATTACAACGAAATAACTGATTAGGGCGAAACTAGACTGCTAACTACTGTCCTACAGCAAAAAGCCCAAGAGATCGAAATTGGAAAAGGATAAATAAGACGTATAATTAAAGCCTTGGCAGGTAACCAGTTTCCGTAGAAAGAAACGGCAACGTACTGCGGGAAAATCTTCGACCAAATCAGTTATGAATCGAAAGTTATATGAACGGCTAAACGTGTTTCCTTACATTGAGCATCTATTAAAATCCTCACGTTGAGAGATCACTGTCACAGGAGATTGCTTTAATTTTAATATCAATTTAATTCCTTATCAATTCCTATTATTGATCATTCATTTTCAGCAATTGTACATTTTCTAGAATCTTTTTATTATCTGATGAAAAAAAATCATTTGATCTAAACAAAAAATATTTTCCATTTCAGACGTTGTTCAACAAGTAGATACCCAAATCGACCTACCTAAACATGCCTTTTGTATTTCCTTTATGATTGGTTCGACTCTCACCTAACATTAGTATTGTGGGGTGGGTGATGAAATGGAGCACAAGAAAGGTTGCGCTATGGACAATTTCCTTCAACACTGCAAGATGCTAAAAAAATAATAATCTGAGAACTTCAGTGATATTCTTAAACAGCCACGTCAGATCTAGACTCTCAGATGGATGTCATGCATAGCATCAAACTCGTGCAGCAATGTTTAAACTATCAGCTAACCGCTTACTCAGATCAAAATTCACCCCCTGAAAATGGTTTCCAGTGAGTGAATCCTTTAGGTCTGAAAGAGGACCTATAAAGTGGCCCTATAAAATAACAAAGAGCTTTAACAAATAATAAAAACCACATCACCTGAAGATATATATATATATATATATATATATATATATATATATATATATATATATATATATATAATAGACCTAATGCAGACGCTCACTCGGGTTTATACTGCAACTATGCTGAGCAGACTTTAGTTACAGTTTCTGGGAGATGTAGCGTGATCAACAAAAGGCATCGATGACTTGTGACTTCGTGCTAGCACAGCTATCGACAGGTGTTCCGTCTACCCAATTTCACTCACAAGGCTTTGGTCAACCTGTGGTATGGTGTTCCGGCACTTTTCTAATGTGCCGCAAGCTGGAATCGACCTCGATCCAGTCCAATATCATCAGTCGCTTTCCTGACAAATCAACCATGATCAGAATACGAACGTTTCAAACACTCGGTCACGCGCCCACATATATATATATATATATATATATATATATAGAGAGAGAGAGAGAGAGAGAGAGAGAGAGAGAGATGTATGTATGTATGTACGGTCAAATCACGCTGAAAACACCGGTTCTCGTTCGATCACCGAAGTTAAGCATCGTAGAGCCAGGTCAGTACTTAGAAGGGGGACCGCTTGGGAACACCTGGTGCTGTACGCAATTGTGGCTGTGTGGCTGAGTGGTCTAAGGCGTTGCTTTAGAATCACGAGGCACCGAGTTCGAATCCTGGCTGGAATTAATTTCAGCAGCTATCGGACTCCAAGCGCAGGGCACCTTTGGCAAGTGTCTGTTCCATAGCCACGGGTCCACCAAAACCTTGTGAGGGAATTTGGGAGAGGAAACTGTTACTTGGCCAAAGTTAACACGATATCACAAAACACCGTGATTGCGAGTTGAGGTGGCCAGCCTTGTTCATTTATGATCACGCTGGGTTCGCACCAACGCTCTAAAACTGTTAATTGGCTCTGCACACGCCAATAACAGTATAAACTGCAGGTGGGCTCTGTGGGCATTTCCCATGTGGGAAATTGCAAAATGCCTGTGCAAATGTTGCAATATGCGCTAGCTAGCTGTGCATTGCAACGGGCGTCCTCGATATCGAGTGGCCAATTATTTATATATATATATATGGACAAATCTCTCAACTACGGGCTCCCATCAACGGACTTAGAATGCAACGGATAAAATCTGCTGGCAAAATTTAAAAGAAACTTCAAAATTGTCGGCGATGTATTTCAAAATTTTTATGGTGAGCAGAATTTAATTTCTATAGTAGAAATAGTTTTAAAATTTTATATCGGGAGTACCAAGAATTCCTTTAAAACTAGATGGTACCAGCATGTATTATCTTTCTCCAACAACAGAAATAGGAAGTCCCTTTCTAAATATTTTTGAGAACTTAAAAGAAGTTAATAAAACCCATAAGGTAAAATGGAAAATATTTTTAAAAAAATAGAACTTGCAAATCTTTAAATGAGCCCTGCTTCTTATGTAAATAAGAAAAATTGCAAATCATCAAATTTCCTGACAAAAAATTTCTGTTAAACCAAAGGAGAGAATTAACTGTAAATTGTCGACACAGTTTATGTTTTACCTTAAAATATAGTTAATATTCTTTTTTTTTAATTACGTATTACCATTTCATATAGCCATAATTTATTAATATTAGTATATATTGTGCACCCTCTACGGGTAATTACATTATTTGGTTTATTTAGCTTTAATATTGATATGTATTACCGTCCATATAGTATTGTTAATATCTTATGAAGATGTTCCACATTTTTAATTAATCTACAGGCCCTTTTAAGAAGCTTTCTGAATATAAAAGCATTTTTATTTTTTCTGTTAACTTTACGTCTGATTAACCTACCCATCCCTTCAACGCCCTTTCAAAAAATTGAACAAAGCATATTTGTCTACAATCACGATACATTTCTCGCTGACATATTTTCCTAAGTTGTCTATGATGGCCTGCCTATGTTCCGGTTTATCGTGACATGAAAGAATAACTCACCCACCTCCACCATCTGAGCTTACTTTTCTATTTAGCCTAGATCTGACATTTCATTGGTTAATCAAGACATACCCAGAAGTCTATTTTTAATTCTGACCTTATGCCCCCACCCTTTAACTTTCGGAAAAGAGGTAACATTTTGGTTATAAATTTCCTTAAAAATCATTTAACCACCAGTCACTTACCACCGCCTGAAAAAATACCATCAAAGTATTGAAACATGAAAACTTTTTTGTAGAGATTTCAACATGTTTTTATTATAATGTCTTATAATAAAAAATATAATAATAATATATTGGTCTTCTTTGTATTAAGCACCTTTTTAAAAGTAAATGCTACGAACAGTAGATTTTTACTCTATCTCTTCTTTCTCTCATTTGTATATATATATATATATATATATATATATATATATATATATATATATATATATATATGATGAAAATGTGGAAAAGACAAAGCAAAATCCGAATATGTGAGTTTACTGTTTGTTTTTTGTTTTTTTCTTTTTTATTTTGTTTTTGTTTTTGTTATTCTGTCGACGTCAGACGTTTCGGTCAAATAGACCTTCTTCAGGACATGGTTAATGGAGACATATTTATATTAGATTTAAGTTAGATGAAGAGACGATATATACAGGTCTAGTCAGAAGCAGAAAAACTGAAATTCTAATTAACCATGTCCTGAAGAAGGTCTATTTGACCGAAACGTCTGACGTCGACAGAATAACAAAAACAAAAACAAAATAAAAAAAAAATAAAAAACAGTAAATTCACATATTCGGATTTTGCTTTGTCTTTTCCACATTTTCATCATACCGTCGGATCTACATCCACATATTTGCTTATATATATATATATATATATATATATATATATATATATATATATATATATATATATATATATATATATATATAGGGTGTCCCAAAAATATATATACACACTAACCCTTATACTACTGCAACAGTCTATCATGCCAAGAATTAAAGAAGTTTTGCAAGATGAGTAATTTTATTTTTAGTAAGATGCAGAATGACCACACTAGCATCATGCCAAACAGATAAATTAGAAGACTAGGTCCTGTAGAATATCCTTCTCTATTTACTTTTAAAGTTTTTCTTGTACGGATATATAAAAGGTAAACTCTACGCTACAAAGCCAGCGAAAATCGCTGAAATGAAAGTTTCCATAGAGCAGGAACACCGCCAAATACATATCGAAATGTTGATTGCAGCATGTGATTCTATTACATCACGTTATCAGCAATTTTTGCATCATATCTGACATCTATCTGAAAACATGCTATGACAAAATCTTAAGAGCAATTATTTATAATAAATAGTTTTCATGAGTTTTATTTAGTTGTTTCCAGTTGCTGGAATTATTTCTGGTGAAAACTTCAAAATCTGTATACATTTTTAGTCTGCCTCTCTATAATATAAACGCAGGCAGGAAGAATTCATTTAAATATGGTTTTATTGAAATTGATTGAAAATATCTGTTTCATTTTTATAATTTTTTCCATTTTATCTAATTAGCTGTCGCCCATCTAGATGAAATATTTGAAGTAACAATTTCATATAATTTCTTATATAAACTTATATACTCATTTATAATACTTTAGGGATCTAACTTGTGTCTCCCTTTGCAGTGGCATCACCGTTTGATCCAGTGTGTTTTACCGCACAGCCACGGACAACTACGCAGCCAGCAAGGTTCTCTTTTTCTTTTTCAAGGAAGCACACCCTGGAGTATACATTTTTCTTTACCAAGATTTCTTGAATGCGCAGGCCGACAGTCGTGGAACAGATAAATAAAAATGGAGCGTCTATTTCAAATACTGAGTATCCGCTAAAAGTAACCCTTGAAGTAATAAAAATATCAGATTAAAAATAATTATTTAGAAATTGTGTTTACGTTTCGGATATGAAACTCGACAGTTTGGGCTTCCGATAAAAAATGAAGCATTTGGGTTTCAGAGGAAACATGAAGCGTTTGGCCTCCCGAGGAAACATGAAGTATTTGGCCTCCCGAGGAAACATGAAGCGTTTGGCCTCCCGAGGAAACATGAAGTGTTTGGCCTCCCGAGGAAACATGAAGCGTTTGGCCTCCCGAGGAAACATGAAGTGTTTGTCCTCCCGAGGAAACATGAAGCATTTGGCCTCCCGAGGAAACATGAAGCGTTTGGCCTCCCGAGGAAACATGAAGCGTTTGGCCTCCCGAGGAAACATGAAGCGTTTGGCCTTGTGTGTGTGTATTTATACATATACGAGCACACATACTTAATTTATTCGAATATTTTTTGCATTACATTTGCGAAATGAGATACACATGTTTGAGGAAAACGATAAATAAATCCAATAGACATAAGATGTCTACTCTTTAGAACATATATTATATATTTGGATGTACGGGTAGTGTAGTGATTAACGGATCAGCGAGTCGAGTTCGAATTCAGGAAATTGCTACCGCACAAATATCATTAGGAAAGGCATGGGACCATCTTTTCTCTAGCTAATGGTTAAATAACAGTATAGAGTTTCTCCCTCACCGTGTTGGGTAACCAGTCTAGGAGAAGGAAAACTCTAGATTCAAACCTGAGGAGGATACTTTGGATACTTCCTGGCATAGTGTGTACCATTTCTCTGTTACTAGTTCTTTCAAAAAGTCTGGCTGGTTCTACACAAACTTTCAGAACTATAATCAAACCATACAGGGTGTCCATTAAGTTTTATATATATATATATATATATATATATATATATATATATATATATATATATATACACACACACACAAACACACAGAAACACACACAGACACACACGCGCGCTCGCGCGCGCACACACACATATATACATCTATATAAATATATATATATATATATATGTATATATATAAAGGATGTCCATAAAGTTCGTGTGCACTTTAGAAAATGTATAACTTTATTTGTATTTGCGAATAGAAATAATCTGTAAAAAATGTTATAAAGTTTAATGTACCTAGTTTTAAGTATAGCTAAAATAACTAATGTGATTTCAGACATTACTGTAAATCAGTTGGCAAACTGATATATATATATATATATATATATATATATATATATATATATATATATATATATTCTATATATACACAAGCACACAGACACACACACACACACACACACACACACATATATATATATATATATATATATATATATATATATACAGGATGTCCATAAAGTTCGTGTGCACTTTAAAAAATACATAACTTTATTTGTATTTGCGATAGAAATCATCTGTAAAAAATGTTATAAAGTTTAATGTACCTAGTTTTAAGTATAGCTAAAATAACTAATGTGATTTCAGGCATTACTGTAAATCAGTTGGCAAACTGATATATATATATATATATATATATATATATATATATATATATATATATATATTAACATTTAATGTACCTAGTTTTATGTATAGCAAAAATAACTAATGTGATTTCAGGTATTACTGTAAATCAGTTGGCAAATGTTTTCCGTGAACTGCAAAATTGTATTACCCTTTGTATTGCTAATGATGGAGGACAGGTGGAAACTTAAATAAAAACTTAAAAGTATAGATTTACTTCTTTCTAATCCTTTTTATAAATTATTTCTATTGCAATTACAAATAAAGTTATAAATTTTTTAAAGTGCACACGAACTTTATGGACATCCTGTATGTGTTCGTAGTCTGGCGATTCTAAAATTGAACTTTTATGTCCTCGTATGTCGAAAATCGACGAAAAAATTCCCTATATTCATTTACTTATTCATTTAAAGCAAAGTCTGGTAATAGTTGTGTGCTAACGTCTGTATATTTATACCAAACCGGAATAGTCTTGTTAAAAATCTCCGGGGTTCATACGGATATGGATTCATCTCTCTTCTCTAATTTCATTTTCATCATGAGTGGTTGACGACCGTTCCTTAAAGATTTCAAAACAAAGAAACGTCAAATCAATTAATCATTTAAACGTACAAAGAATATCAACGAAAACGTCTCAAATCTGCAAGTCACTTTCTTTTTTAGTGGGCCTGACTGCAGGAAAAATGACTACGGATTCGAACGAAGTGACATTCTTAATTCATTTAATTATACTTGATTTTGCATCCGGGACATCCACAGCCCTGACCACAAAGCCACATGACCAAACCTCTATTCAGACGCGTCGCATGATGACAAAAAAGTACTTTGAGGCCATTGAAAATTGACTAGTAATCAAGAATTTTAATCTGCTTGTAAAATCTGAAAGAATCTAATACCAAACTAAAACATATTTTCCGTTTTAGAAAGGCAAAGCGAAAAAGTTAGATCACACTTTAGATGAACATATATACACAGTGGCTCGGATTGAGGAATCGGAGAGCCGAGTTCGAATTCCAGTCGAATCCATTGCATTCACTTACGTGCTAATAATACCCTTGGGAAAGGTATGAATCCTCTTCTTCTCCCCCCTCCCCAGTTATGGGTAAATAGCAGGACAGACCGGGTGCTATAGCTTTGGATGGCAACTGGTCTACCGCAGAAAGGAATGGCACCCTACCGCGGAAAAAAATCTGCCTCGTCAGTCATGTATCGAAAGATACATAATCGCCTAAGGGCGTGTCCCGCATGGGGTACATAACTGAATAATATACATAGCGGAACGGGAGCTGCTCAGTTGTCAGTTTCTAATCTTGATAAAGTCCAAAAGCGATTACGCGGCTTTGTGGGTGATTAAATATTTTCCTCACTACAACCCCTTTTCTCACAGACAAAAAGTTGCAAATCTCTCGCTATTCTATCGCTATTTGGAAAATGTTTCCCCGTGTTCCATTCATTAGTTTCACTAACACTAAACTTCCTTGTTAAGATACTCCCCACCCAACGATGCCACGTACACTCTTCGTTTTCCATTAGTGAGAAGCAAGTTCCACTCGAACAGCTTCCCCGCATCGAACAGGTAATTCTTTTTTTTTAAAACCGACTCCAAAAGGGATGATCTGTTCAAGTCGAGGATTAACTGCTGTCTTTCAAATATGTCATCATAAACTGTCCTTCTTATCAATTACTCTTTACGCTCACACAACAAACACCTTCAGTAAAGTTCTACCTAGAGTGGCTCTTAGGTCTTGTATTGGATAAACGTTAGTATATATATATATATATATATATATATATATATATACATATATATATATATATATATATATATATATATATGTATATATATATATATATATATATATATATATATATATATACTAACGTTTATCCAATACAAGACCTAAGAGCCACTCTAGGTAGAACTTTACTGAAGGTGTTTGTTGTGTGAGCGTAAAGAGTAAGTGATAAGAAGGACAGTTTATGATGACATATTTGAAAGACAGCAGTTAATCCTCGACTTGAACAGATCATCCCTATATATATATATATGAAGAATTATAGTCTTAAAGTGTGCTATATTTATGCGATAAAGTGCTCAATATCAGAGATAGAGCGTGTGTAAATATAAAAGTGAACACAGAAGTCAACACTTAGAGGCGACAGTCTGTTTCATGCTAGATGCAATCGTCAGGCAAGAGGTTGTTCACTTTTATATTTATATATATATATATATATATATATATATATATATATATATATATAAGCGAAGCCGTTTGTACTTTTTTCTTCTGTGCACTTCTGTTTAAACGTGTCGATAAATGGCTTTTTCTTTAACAAAAAGGGGTTTCATTTAAATTGCTTCATATCAATATTATTCTATCGTTTTTGCCTATTCAATGAGCATGTCCCATGATAGGTAACCATGTTAGATTCACAAATCTTTCTTCTTGCTCCTTCGAATTCACTGGACTCTTCACAATAGAGATATGGGTTTTTGTACACAAAACACCTTCGTAGCAGCCAGCCACTTCCCAAATACACCTCTCTCTATTTCTCTCACTCTCTTTCTCTCTTTATCTCTCTCTCATTATTTACCTATCTCTGTATATATCTATATATGTGTGTTAACCTGGCATATATTTACACGCACAGACACACACACACACACATATATATATATATATATATATATATATATATATATATATATATATATATATATATAGATAGATAGATAGATAGATAGATATACGCTTATATCTATGTAAATATATAAATGCGTGAAAACATACCAACGAATTCCCATATATATATATAAGTACATTTCTTTTTACATTACGTTTATATATATTAGTATGCATATATATGTGTGTGTGTGTGTGTGCATTACCTTTGCAAATGTAGGCATAGATATATGAATAGAAATGTAGATATATACATAAGTATATATATTTATATAACATGTGTGATCTTATACAAAGCAATTCATATATCCCTATATATACATATTTATAAGTACATTTGTTTTTATAAATGTTGACCAATATATATATATATATATACATACATATATATATGTGTGTGTGTATTACCTTTGGAGATGTAAGTATACATATATAGAGTGAGATGTACATATATACTTAAGTATACATATATACACGCACACACACATATATAGCTACGTGTGGCACTATACAAACCAATTCATATTCATATATATATATATATATATATATATATATATATATATATATATATATATATATATATGAATATATATATATATTTTTTTTATAAATGTCTGTAAATATATATATATGTATATATACTAATAATGATACTCCTTTGGAAAAAACCTCAGATAGCTCAACTTGTAAATATGTCAAAACAAATCGGTAGCCGAGAAAAATAGAATATAAAAAAAGAAAGAACTAAAAACATTTGAACAGTGCGAAACAAATTGTTCAGTGCCTTAAGTCTTTAGTCCAAAGAAAAAAAGACAAGCGAGTGGTAAGACTAAAACGTAGAGTTCTCAATACGCTACCCTGAATATCTGTTTAGGTGAAACCTAGGTAGGTATTCCTGGCTCTTTGGGATTTTAGTTATATATATATATATATATAATAATTCACCTCCTAGAACAAAATTAAATAGAGCAAACATTATTTACGAATTCAAATGTCCATTAAGGAATTGTATTCCTCAAGAATCAACTTTCGTAAATAACTATATAGGCCACACTACAAATCGTTTAACACGCAGATTAACCCTACACCTTTCTGACAATAGCTCAATTAGATCTCATTTAAATATTCATGGAGACCTACCGGACACTATTCGGAATATACTTGTCGACAACACTAATATAATAGCATCATCCACTTGCAAAAAAAGGCTAAAAGTAATGGAAGCCTTACTTATGAAAATAAACAAACCAACACTTAATAATATTAACTTTGAACATGGACATAATATCTTGACCGTGTTTTGAAACAAAAAAATGAATCACTTTATAAAACATACACATAACAAACTATTTCTAATTCTAACAGTTGAAATATAATCCTTGATAATGGCTAAATGTATAGCCGAAAGCGCTCGGAAAAGAACATTCGGACAATTTTTATATAATTTATCCTCTGAAAAGAAAAACTTTATTAGATCTCACGAGAAATTATATAAAAAACTAAATAAAAGCACCTTGTCAGTCGTTTTTAATGAAATGTGTTTGAAAGAAGGATTGCTGCCTAAATACACAAATATATATATATATATATATATATATATATATATATATATATATATATATATATATATATATATAATTTTTATGTATATGGTTATATGTTTTCTATAATTTTTAAATATAAGCATATATGTAGATGTAGACATATACATTAGTACAGATACGTATATAACTACATTTATTTTATAATATATATATATATATATATATATAGAGATAGATAAATAGATAGATAGATAGATAGATAGATAGATAGATAGATAGATAAATAGATATCATTAGTTTCTGTGTGTATAATAATATATAGACAAAGGAGTGTTGAATAGGTTTCAGTCACACCATGAATGTATTCTCAAAAGATAAAACGATATGATTTGATTAGATTTTGTGAAGTTTTTTAGACAACAAATCAGTACCTCTTTTATTAATTTATTTACCTACAGACACTATTTTGACTACCTACCCGCATTGACTATCCATTTTCACTAGTAATGAAGCAGCTACTTTGTAGGACCAACCAGAACCTGGTTTATCACATACATCGCTGTCTACACTGATGAAATCCATTCCTCATCACCTAACTCTGTTCATATCCACTGATTGGTTTCCGTAAACGTTCAGTATTCATCGACGAATATCACACCTCTACTTCATAGTTTCATGCACAGCGCAATCTGTAGGCCTTGAACCTCTAGTCAGCACCTGAAGACTGCGCTGCGCATGAAACTCCGAATCATGCTACCAGTAATGTATACTTATTAATATATGCTTAATAGCTCTGTTATATTACATCGAGCACTACATGCGTGATATATATATATATATATATATATATATATATATATATATATATACTTAAAGACATTTTTATATATTATGTTTAACGTTCTTTTTATAGATACACGTATTTAAGCAAATGCTCTGTTTTATTATAAACAGTATTAAATAACATTTACCGGCCTGAATGTCCGAGAAATTTTCATAGAAATCTTTCGCTCTCCGACAGGAATCGAACCTGTATCCTATACGGAACCATCATTTCCCGTGATGTGCCTTAATCTTTCGGCCACAGAGCAGCGTCTGGTTAGCAAGGTCGATTTTACTATCTTTAAACTTGAATCTTCCATGAATCTCTTCTATTCATATCTGCTCTAGCGTATCAAATGTAAACAAATGACGTCATATATTTTTTTAGAATTGGACATAGTCCGACAATTTATTTAAAGACATTTAAATAAATTGTCGGACTATGTCCAATTCTAAATATATATATATATATATATATATATATATATATATATATATATATATATATATATATATGTATATGAAGAAATATAGTTTCAAAGTGTGCTATATTTATGGGATAAAGTGCTCAATATCAGAGATAGAGCGTGTGTAAATATAAAAGTGAACATAGAAGTCAACACTTAGAGGCGACAGTCTGTTTCATGCTAGATGCAATCATCGGGCCACTCATCATGATTTCATCTAGCATAAAACAGACTGTCGCCTCTAAGTGTTGACTTCTATGTTCACTTTTATATATATATATATATATATATATATATATATATATATATATATATATAGTCATCTACAGACAGACTGTTTCGCTGTATCACAGCTCATCAGTGTGGCTAGACGTCCGGTTTCCTCTAGTTTGGATCGAAATCCGGCTGAACTGGCGTTAGTCAGAGATTGTACCCCGAATCTTTTGGCAAACGGCAGAGATGGAGGTGAATTTAAGAGTATTTACTTTTAAATAAACACAGTGACTGATATGATAAAATATAGTTTTAATGTAGGCTATATTAATGCGTTAAAGTGGTCAATATCAGGAAAAGGGCGTATGTAAATATAAAAGTGGACATTAAATTCCACACCCTGGCCTGACATTTGTGTTTAGCATGAAACAGACTGTCGCCTCTGGAAAACGCCTCGGTGAGTTAAATTGGCTTGATTGAACAATACGGTGTGTGTGTGTGTGTGTGTGTGTGTGTGTGTGTGTGTGTGTGTGTGTGTGTGCGTGCGTGCGTGCGTGCGTGCGTGTGTGTGTGTGTGTGTGTGTGTGTGTGTGCGTGCGTGCGTGCGTGCGTGCGTGTGTGTGAAAGAGAGATAGAGAGAGAGAAAACATATGTGCGAATGTTCGTGTTTGTATGCCGTCGATGGTTATGCTGGCGCAAAGTTTCAAGTCATCGTGACCGAGCGTTTGAGCGTACTAACATTGTTCAAACTGCTGAACAATCCTGAAAGATTATGCATTCTCGAAGATCCGCTCAACCTAGTTGCGGTAATATCCCCGTCTCCAAAGGTGGGCTCTGTGGGTGTTAAATAAATACAAATGCAACTAGCCTTCCTCACAGACGGGTGTCCTCGGAAAAACGGGGTCATTATATACATTTATATAGGTAGATAGATGTTTACATTTTTATAATGAAAAAAACATACCATGCACTTGTCTATAAATCATTTAACTTCTCTTCGCCTCTCACACTCTCTTTCTCTCTCTCTCTCTTTATATATATATATATATATATATATATATATATATATACGTGTGTGTGTGTGTGTGTGTGTGTGTGTGTGTGTGTGTGCGTGTGCGTGAGTATGACTTTTTTCTTTTAACCATCGCTATTAAAAAGGAGTAAATGATCGAAAAGTAATAACCGTGTACCCGCGGGTGTCGTCATTGGCTGTTGACAATTGAACGGTGTGGTGAAGGCTCTTACAAGAGGGACGACATCCGGTGGCCATTGAAGAAGACCGCCCAGGAAGATGTCCCCACTTTCCTCTTTAAACAGGCTTCGTACCTTCCATTTTGTCATCTTTCTCTGCCGCTGTTGTTATAGGTCTTCTTTATTTTTTATTAACTTTTTTTTTTCTTCGGTTTGCCTTGTTGTGAAGAAAATGGTGTATAGCAACCTTTTTATTACTTCTCGTTACTCTTCGTTTATTTCTCGTTTCAACTTTATTTCTCACACACCATGGCAGACAAAACATCGTAAAGTATTGCACCCTTTGCTACGCCTCTTCTTCTTCTTCCTCTTCTTCTTCTTCTTCTTCTTTCTCCTCCTCCTTCTCCTCCCCTCTTCTCTTCCTCCTCCTCCTCCTTCTTCTTCCTTCTCCTCCTTCTCCTTCCTCCTCCTCCTCCTTCCTCCTATTTTCTTCTTCCTCCTCCTTATCCTTCTTCTTCTTCCTCCTCCTCCTCCTTCTCCTTCTTCCTATTTTCTTCCTCCTCCTCCTCCTTCCTCCTCCTCCTTCTTCTTCCTCCTCATTCCTCCACTTATCCTCTTCCTTCTTCTTCCTCCTCCTTCCTCCTCTTCTCTTCTTCCTCCTCCTCCTTCTTCATTTCCTCTCCACCACCTCCTCCTTCCTGTCTTTCACGTTTTTCCTTGGCCTCCTCCTCCTCCTCCTCTTCCATTTCCCTTTCTTTATTTCCACTCTTTTATAAATTTTGGCTTACGGCCGTATCACGTTGAAACACCAGTTCTCGTGCGATCGCGGAAGTTAAGCGAAGTTGAACCTTGTTAGTACCTAGATGGGTGACCGTTTAGGAATACCAGTTGCTGTAAGCTTGGATATGCAGGGGTGAGGTGTAATGAGTAATGGCTCGGAATTGTAAATTGAAGAGCCGTGTTCCAATTCCAGTCGGGTTCGTTATATTCACGTAGGTGCAAATACCACTGGAAAAGGTATGAAACCACTTCTTCTCACCTGGGTTAATTAGTAGGATTTGTATGAGTAAATCATTATTATATCCAAAAATTCTTACAATATAAAATATTTTCTGGCTTTAAATAACTTTCAAGAGGATGATAAGCCGTAAAAAAGAAATCACTTAATCACTCTTTTATATCTTTTCTCCTGCATTTTTATCATCTTTTTTTCTTTTTTCGCCGTCTTTACTCTTCGTCTCGCTTCAAAATGTTTTTCTATTTTTCATTATTCTACCCTATATCTTCTTCTTCTTCTTCTCAGAATGGCATCTATGTTTTAATTGTATGATCAGTGATGAACAGTCGATATATACTAAGTTTGCAGCTACTTTAATGTTCTCTCAGTAAGGCAGTCAATCAGTGAGAGGATACAACATCATTCCTCAATGAAAACAAAACAACTATGTGTTGATTGGTCAGAACGTTAACCGCTGCAGAATAGCATATGATCTTTATTTTATACAACAACAGTTTTGTCTATATTTCTGAGATGAGGTATTGTAACTATTTACACTATTTACATCGTTCGGATTGTTGTCCCTATCTTTATTATCATATTCACGACGTTTCGGTCGTTGTATGCTCCGGCCTTATTCAGGATCTGTTTATATTTCTGAGATGAGGTTTTGTAACTATTTACACTATTTACATCGTTCGGATTGTTGTCCTCATCTTTATTGTCATATTCACGACGTTTCGGTCGTTGTATGCTCCGGCCTTATTCAGGATCTGTTTATATTTCTGAGATGAAGTTTTGTAACTATTTACACTATTTACATCGTTCGGATTGTTGTCCTCATCTTTATTGCCATATATTTACTTTTAATATTCCAATGTATATCACCTGAAGAATGTCGGGGCCGACATGTCCCGAAAGGTTGTGAATATGGCAATAAAGATGAGGACAACAGTCCGAACGCTGTAAATAGTGAAAATAAAAACAGTTGTTTTGGATCATTTTCTTCTGAAGTCACAACAGAAAATGGCAAAAACTTGAAAAATGAGGGCATTTGGAAACTGGTGGCTAAATCAAAAGAATCTGGCAAATTTGAGCCTTGCTAACCCCAAATCATTTTCAGTTCATCTCTAGGTTTTTATATTGATTTCCTAAATCCAGTCGACTGATTGCTGCAAAATTTCAAACGTGACTAAATCGCAATCACTTTTTCTCTGATCAAAAAGTATATATCGAAAAATATAAAGAGAAAACATTTCTTAGTCAGGCATATCCCTCTAAAAATCTTAATATTTCTGAAAGAAAAGAGCTTACGGTCATATCGCCGGTTCTCGTACGATCACCGAAGTTAAGCAACGTCGAATCAGGTCAGTACCTAGATGGGTGACCGCTTGGGAATACCAGCTTTTGTAATCTTATATGTATGGATGGTGAAATGGGTAACGGCTTGGAATTATAAATCAAGTTCCTTATATTCACTTATGCTAAAATAACCTTGAGACAAACTATAAATCCGTCTCTTCCCCTCCCAACGATGGGTTAATTAGTAGGAATTGTATCAGTAAATCATTGTCATCTTGAAAAATGCTTATAATCTAAATTATTTTCTGGTTTTAAATAACCGGCAAAAGGTTGATAAGCCGTAAAAACCAAATGAATCTATCAGACGTGTTATTTGTCATAATCTTTGTTAAAATCTAATGACACTTTGATTGGTGGCATTGAGGCAGGACCCAAATATCGATTCAATTTTATGCATAAATCAGATAGTTTCATTATATTTTTATCGAATTAGTCTTCACCAATAATTAACTAACGTAACGCGTATCGGCGCAGAAAGTGAAATGGGCTGTCCAAGTTCGAATTACAGCAGAGTCTGTTAAGTTCATCTTTTCACTTTTTCCCTTGGGTATGAATCCATTTCGCCTTCACCCCAGGTTAAATAGCAAAACAGGTTGATCTGGTTAGCCTTGGTATGCAACCAGTCTAGGAGAAGGACAACTCGAGATTAAAAATGGTGGAGTAGGCAAGGGGATACGAATCCAGTATTTTTCCCAAGAAGTCATGACAGTTCACACATATTCAAAAAAGGAAGCTGTGAAGAGTCTTGATCGTCTACGAGCTGAAGGAACATGGTATAAAAATATATAGACGTATAAAGGTATTTTGTGCCCCCCTTTTGGTCATTTTTATTCAACGTTTTTTTTTTGTTGTTGCTTCAAAAAGATACTATTGATAAAATGTACTCTTAACACAGACAGACAGACAGACAGACAAACAGAGGAAGAAAAGTGACGACACTTATCTTCACTTCGAACGTTTATAATCAGTTATGAATGCCGCTGATCGTGCGAACGTGATGTTGGTTCGGGCACATAAGACAAGTGACTTACGTCATACAAAGGTCATTACTATATACCAGTCGCTAAACCACTAAGAGCCTCTCTCATAAAACTGTTGTAGCTTAAGAGTAGTGACCGGTTATAAAAGATAAAATGAATACATACACACACACACAACATATATAGAAATATGAATACAAATATATGTATATATGTATATATAAAAAAAAATGAAAATATATATATATATATATATATATACTTTCTTTTTTTTAAGCTTTTCACCCCAAGCAAGGCTGGAAGCCACTAGCACGCAAGGGGTTACAGAAGGTTTGGAGGAACTTGAAATGAAGGTCGTTCTCAATGGATTCATCTCCAGCTCCTATCCCACTAACGCAGGTGTTCCTCAAGGCTCCATCCTAGGCCCTACTCTGTTCCTCATATTCATAAATGATCTTCCTGACGCCATAGATTCCCAAGTCGGTATCTACGCGGATGACACCACAATTTACTCCTGCCTCAAAAACAAATCTAGTGATGCTGACAAAGTTAACCTGGCAGTTCGTCTTGAAAAGGACCTACAATCGGTTGTGAACTGGGGCAAGAATTGGTTGGTTAACTTTAACGCCTCTAAAACAAAACTGCTCTCTGTTAACCACCACAGGAATCCATCCCTGCACCCCATTAGAATGTCTGAAGACCAACTTCTCAAGAGCTCCTCTCTGCGGCTGCTCGGTCTCACGCTGTCCGCTGACCTGAGATGGAACAAATACATCGAGTCAATTGCTTCATCCACCGCAAGGAAAGTTGGCTCACAGGATAAGTATAGGATTGGTGTAGAGTGAATAAAATTTCAATAACCAAAAACGCTATTCTTAAAAGAGTGCTCAATACAAAGTAGAGCAAATATTATTTATTCAAAAATTATAACATAAACATGTTATAAAATCACTTTAAAAAATAGCCATTTTGTTTCAACACTTTGTCTTCTCAAGTGATGGTGTTGAATGTAGAAGTTCTACATTCAACACCATTACTTGACAAGACACCAGAAGTGTTGAAACAAGATGGCTATTTTTCCAGTCATTTTATAACATGTTTGTGTTATAATGTTTTGATCAACATATTCACACGGACATAAATATATATTATTGATAGGAGAAAAGTGTTCCATATATTTGTAGATAAGTTTGTATATAGAGAGTATATGGTAATAGGAATCAACACTGCATAAAGACTGGCCGTTCCGTGCTTCAACGCGATCTTCAGACCAACATCACATTGAAGATGAAACTAACATTCGGTATCCATTCTTTAGGTCCATGGTGTGTGTGTGTGAGTGTGTGTGCCTTTTTCGTCCTTTCTCTCTCTCTCTCTCTCTCTCACTCTCTCTCTCTCTCTCTCTCTCTCTCTCTCTCTTTCTCTCACTCTCTCTCTCTCAGAGATGCACGTGACGTTTCCCTGATGGAAAAAGGCAAAGCAGGTTTGATTCCTGTGTGAGTGTATATTTTTCTATTCTAAATTTTCTAAATCTAAGATTGTTGCTAGTAACTTCACTGATTAAAAAACTAAAAACGATATGGGCATGTTTGTTTTTTTACATTGCAACCCAATCAATAATGATCAGATATTGACTTGTATGCCAGCTGTTGGGTAAAAGTCTTCTCATAGTCTTCTAACCCTCCTCAGGCCTTTATGGTCCAATCACAAACAACTTCCGGTTCACCTGCTTTTTCGCTCTTCGATAAACAAGGAAGCAAATGTATTGAGTCTTTTCTTAGAAAATATGCAAAAAAAAATTCATATAAAATTTTAAAATATATCCGCGAGTAAGTCAATTATACTTACATATAGGAAATATGTTAAAAAAAAATGTAAGTATGGTAATTAAACATATTTTATGTCATTATGTCGTTATGTCATCGATTTGCCCAAGCACATTAGGTAGGTTACCTGCTGTTTGCGTCTTGCCTTCAATATCTCCTTGTGTGAGTTAAATTCTTTGAGCTCTGTTTTCACATTTTGTGCTACAGCAATTTCAACTCGTTATTCACATATTTCCTGTGAAACATAAAACGCGTATTAAGAAAATAGTGAATGCTTATAATTAGAAATATAATTTACCAGCAGCCCTACCAAGCTGGTCGATCAGAAAAAGCGTTCAATTAGAATGGAGCAAAAACAGCATCATGTTTAGATGTAACAGAGTCTATCTTCTTCAATGACTTTAAAGTACTTTCATTAAAAAAAAATTTGAATTAATGTAGTTACTGATATAACAGAAGTAGTCTTTATTTATTCAATCAAAGTTAGCCAAGGACATGAAGGGGTAAAACAGGCGAAATGAAAACCCACTTCAGACCACAATTATTTTGGAGTTTTCGAAATTCAATTTCTCAGTGTGCTACCAGAGATGTAAAAGAGTATACATTTATAAAGAAATTGTTACAGTTTGATGAAAACTGGTGGAAACATCAACGAAAAATAAGAAAGAAACCAGTAAAAATCGCCATTTTTCGCTATTTACACGGGTTTTCACTATATGTGTGGACTCAATTATGAAGTTAAATGATTGTTAAACAATCAACTTATTGTTAGCTAATGAAGATTGTATTAGATTACTTGAAAATTGAGGGAGTTTTTAGTTTAAAATTTGTGTTGAAATCGATTTTTCGTTTTTCGCAGTACTGTAGAAATAAAATTTGGGGTATCGTTGAGCGCGTCATGATGTAAGTAACCTACATACCGAGTTTGAACGGAATCGGAGGAAAAAAGTTGAATTCATTGATTTTTTCATCTGCTTTATCGATTATTGATTTTTTTTAAATTATCGATCTTTTATGCTAAGAACCTATGTTTTTCGCTGTACAAGATGGGTAAAAATGGTGGGATGGATCTCGAGTGAAAAGGTATCACACAGACAGACAGACAGAAATACATCCTCTGTTTTATATATAGATAGTTATATGTTATTTAATTATTAAGGAAAGTAAAAAATAATAATTTAAAATCTTACTTAAACGTGTATCCAGTATCTGTTTAATATTATTTTTAAATTATTATCCCAGTTAGAAAAGGGGCATATTAATACGAGAACGTGGTTTCCGAATATTTTGCAATTTTTTTTTCAGTTTTCTCAAGGTCGAGATATTTTTGTTTCAACCTATTGTCTGTTCAAACAACGATAGTAACATTTTTGACAGACCTTCTTCTTGTTTATGATGACCATATCTGGCATTTGAGGGCGGACTAGATGCTCCGCTTACATTTCTAAGCTTTAGAAGGATTTTTATTTTGATTACTCATTGTCGCCACTAAAAACTCATTATATTAGAATCAAACATATTTCTGTCGTAAAAAAAACATAGATTGATTGAAAAACGTAGTTATGGCGAATCAAATATTTATTTAACCCTTTTTTGTCAAATCAATATTCCTTCGATTCAAATCGACAATCTACCAATTAAAGACACACCTGTGTATCCATTAAAATGTTGGAAGGCAAATAGGGAACATTCTCCAAATGGCTCAAGGTCACATTCAACGAGCAATGGTCTCACTAGCTAAGCGTCCTGCTTACCGAATTCAATGAAATAAATTTGATGACACGAGAGATTTATTAAAAATTAGACGGTAACGGCCAATACCAAAGGAGGACAGCTGATTTTTATTAATAAATAAATACGAAAATGCACCCAGTGCACTTTGTCTGCAGCTTATTTCACAGGTTGTTTTGTAACTTATTCAAACGATTCTTGTTGGCATATAAGATATGGAAAACGTTTTACAACAACAAAGAAGAGGCTGTATCATTTAGCAAACATACTTTACGAGACCCCAGGTTAATTTTCCAAAGATATTTTAAAAAAGAATAAACAAATAAAAGTCTGGTCTGAAAAATATTATATATATATATATATATATATATATATATATATATATATATATATATATATATATATATATATATCATATTATAATTCGTGAAATGTGTATGTATACAATGTGTATGTATACAATGTGTATATATATTATTATATACGAGGGTCATTCAATAAATAAGGTGAATATTTCGGTATAAGGACTTCTAATACAGATGGAAGCTTACTTTTTTTTTTCAACGTAGTCTCCCAGCACTGTCACACACTTTTCCCATCTGTGCAAAAGCCGATGACCCTCGTATATATATATATATATATATATATATATATATATATATATATATATATATATATATATATATATATATATATATACAAGTTTAGGATTGGTATATACGGAGTGAAATCCAATAACCAACAATTAATATTCTTTAAAGAGTGCTCAATACAGAGTAGAGCAGATATAATTATTTATTTGAATATTACAACATAAATATGTTATAAAATCACGACAAAAGTAGCCATTTTGTTTCAACACTTCTTGTGTCTTGTCAAGTGATAATATAGAATATAGAATATATATATAGGTTCTATATTCTATATTATCACTTGACAAGACACAAGAAGTGTTGAAACAAAATGGCTACTTTTGTCGTGATTTTATAACATATTTATGTTGTAATATTCAAATAAATAATTATATATATATATATATATATATATATATATATATTCGTATATATATATATATATATATATTCGTATATATATATATATATATATATTCGTATATATATATATATATATATATATTCGTATATATATATATATATATATATATATATATATTCGTATATATATATATATATATATATTCGTATATATATATATATATATATTCGTATATATATATATATATATATATATATATATTCGTATATATATATATATATTCGTATATATATATATATATATATATATATATATATATATATATATATATTCGTATATATATATATATATATATATATATAACATATATATATATATATATAGTTTACGAAAAACTAGGTAATCCGTTAAGTTAACCGAGTTTAATGAATATTTTTCCTACGTTTGTTTTTACGTTTTTGTTGTACGGTGAGTTGAACCATATTATGTTTCTCTTCCAGTTTTTTTTTTTTTTTTTTTTGCTCTGTGAGGTTTGTATTTGAATGTTGCCGGGAATCCACTATCTTTTAGAGATTTTTCATAGTCTTTCTTAGCTTCGTTGAACGGTTTCACTGGAAGAATTGTCGGAAAGCCAGCGGTTAATTTATTATGGTATCTGCTTCATTATTGATGGCGTGTATATAAAGTGCTTTATCATTGGGTTTTCTGTATGGTTTATATGCAGCTTTTCTTAGGTTGAAGGTGACGTATAGAAAATCTACTTCGTTTAGGTTAGTTTTATGCCTATGTCGAATCGCAAGACGAATCGGGATTGTCAAAACACATTCCAAAAGCTAAACAGAATATTATGAGAAAGAAATGTATGGCAGCGAATGCTGGACAATCTCCTCAAAGATGAAGAAGAGACTCGAAGCAACACAAATGTGGTTCTACAGAAGGATGCTGGGGATATCATGGGCTTAACATATTAGCAAAGACGATGTTTTGGAGAGAATGCAAAGAAAAAAAATGTTTACTTAATATCAGAAAGAGGCAGTTGAAATTTCTGGGAGACGTATTGAGGAAGGAGGGCCTGGAAAATCTGATACTCACAGGACAGATTGAAGGAAAGAGGGACAGAGGAAAGTAACGCGTGACATATTTAATGGGCTTGAGAAAATGGATGCCAGAACAGGGTTTTGGAGAAATAACAAAAAAGACGAAACTTTTTAAGAGGTACAAGGGACAGGAAGATGTAGAGGGCCATGATCGTCTACATCCTGAAGGGACACGGCACATAAAAAGAAGAAGAAACTGACATAGGGAACTTACTGGCTATGTGATGATTGGTTTCGCATATATATCTATACATATCTCATATATATATATATATATATATATATATATATTATAAATTAACTGATTTAAAATATGATTTTTTTTCGCTACATAGTAATAACCATGTTTCAAAAACTGAAACTAAAAACTTCAAATTTAATTATATAATTAAATTAAAAGCATTAGTTCCGTTTCATCTTCAAGCGAATATTGCAATAACTTATTTTTAAATTTACTGATTTTTAAACGCAGATATAAATTTATAATTTCCTGTTTCCAAGGATACAAAGAAATCCAATCATTTAGACAGGGGCAGTAGCCTGTTCATTTTTATTAACTATTGTTGTATCAATTATGAGTTACATTCGAAAAAGAGGTTAAGTGTAGGGAGGGATATATTTTTCAACGAATTAACATCCGTTAAATGCGTGTCGTCTGGGTTTTCTTTTTCTTTTTATTAACGGCAAAAAGGTTTTCGGCATTTTTTTCGTACTTGTATACTTAAAGATTATTTCTAGGGGTGTCTGGGTTAGAATACGTTTTATTTAACTACAATTTTAAAATATTTTTACTCTTAATTACTAATAGACTATATTTCTTTTTAAAAACAAGTAAATGTAATAGAATTACTTACATTATTTAAAATTATTTTTTCACATCAAATATAAGTATGTATATTACCAGCTCCCATTTTTTAATTTTATTTTTAAATATTATTTAAGGAAAATTTTTGACAATGACGGCAAAAAATAACTATTTAATTTCTCTGATTCAGTAAATTTTTATTTTTTATAAACTTAGTAATATAT
>OZ038503.1:3796944-3816944 GCA_964036315.1 Acanthosepion esculentum
AGGCAACTACAATGGGAATTAGCTAGCTACCCCGTTAGATTGACATCCTCGGATTCGAGTGTTTGCGTCATTTACAATTTCATGATAAGGTGTACAAGGATGAAAGCAGCTGTCCGCTTAAATTCAGACTCAAATAACATAAGATAGATTGAACTAAAGATATGGTGGAAAAATAGCATACCAGGGTGAAGAGCACACATGGCCCCTCTTTTTTTGGTATCTTCGTCTGTATTGCTGTCCCGAAAAGATCATTGATTTTCCATACCCCGGAGTTAAATTCTAATGAAACGTCTCCTGTGGCTGCAAAGTCTAATGTCTGCGAGTCAGACATGGTCAGAGATATTTCATGTAGAGACCTGTCTTTGTAATGGTGATGAAGTGGTGGCACTACCCTCCGGTTTTTTGTACTTCTACCTTGTTTTCTTGGGGTCTCTGTCTGATAAGCCAAGGCTGTTTTATATATAAACTGTCCACTGTGCATTGATTGATACCATTGTGATGTTTTCTCTAAGGTAAAATTCAGCTAATTGACAGAGAGCCTCTCTGAAGAGGACAGAAGTTGAGGGAGGCTGCAGTTGTCAGTCTATCAACCAGGTGAATAAGTTAAGCAAGCATGCATTTCACTCCAATGTCGTTTTCTTTACTGGGCAAATTGATTTGTTAGTGTCCATACTTTGTCTGGAGATTGAAATTACCTCAATACTTAAAGTAACCGAAGCTGTGAAATATAGTCCGGTGAATATAATACCAAGCAAATATTGCCACTTAATGTCTACAGTTATGTGTTGCCAGAGAGTTAAGACGTTTGCTTTCGACATGTGACTGATTCTTTTTTTTCTTTTATCGTTTCACCCCAAGCAAGGCGACATTGTCACTATGACGCATGGGAGATACAGGGAGTAAAAAAGAATGAGAAGACATTAGTGAGGAGAGATGAGGAAAGGAACAGGGTTCAGTTAGACGAGAGATGGCGATTGACGTTGCATTTCAATTTTTGAAGACTGCATGTGGTAGGAAAGCACGAAATCGGAAGGGAGTTCCACAGGTGAGAAGGGAGAGAAAAGAAACTGTTAGAATAGAACTGACTGCTGTGTCTAGTTAGATCAACAGGAAAGCTGAGACCTAATTGCCAATCTAGTAGAACGCTTAATTAAACGTAGTCGAGGAAGTAGGGAAAGAGCTCAACAATTACCAGCAATAGATTTTTGAAGGAAAAATATTACCAACAATACATTTTAGGGAAAAGAAAAAAAAATCATTGCCAGTAATAAAAATTTTGTCGGCATTAAATAAACCATTGGGTTTGATATGCCGTAAAACAAAACAAGACAAACAAAACTTAAGTAGACACGCAAATAAACGCACATATTTTTTTCTTTCATTTTTTGATCTGAAACCTAGAAAGGCGAAACGCGTAATCAAATCTAGTTTCAATGAAACGCTTTTATATTTGTTAGATTTCTTCAAATTTTGTCGAAATTATCCTATATCCTATTTTAGACACAAAAAGATCCTTGTCTTAATTTTGGAAAGAATCTCGAGATATACAGCAGGGTCATCTGAACAAATATGGCGGCTATATTCAATGCACGAACGAATGGTAGATTTATAAATATTCAAGATGGATTATAACGAGAAAAGTTCTCTGGCATGACACAGTGAACCACGTTTCCTAGCAGTAGATGTAGCAATTGATTCAATATATTCTCTCCACCTCGTGCCAGTGGAAAACGGGAATCAGTAAGGCGTAAAGTGTTGCTCCTCTGGAGTCTCGCATCAGCCATGTTGATGGCAGACAGAAAATGACTCTGTGGTGATTAAATGAAAGCGGTTTTGTTTTGGAAGTCTTAAAATTTACAAGACGTTTTCTGCCCCAACTAACTACTGATTCGAAGACCTTTTCAAGAGCAATTATCAGTTTTACTTTGTCGGTTCTGTAGGATTTGCTACTGAGACATGGGTAAATGGTTGTGTCATCTGCATCAATGCCGAGTTGGGAACAGATGAACTGATCGGATAGATCATTGATGAAGAGCAGAAACAGCGTAGGTCCCGGGATAGAGCACTAGATGACCCCGAATTATTATCAAATGATCTGGAAACGAGGAATGTCTGCTACAATCCCGTTTAACACGATTTTCATTACACGATTTGTTAGGAACAATTGGATGAAGCCAAAATGTTCGTCCATTGACACAGTGTCCTTTGCGCTTGCGAAGAATGTCAGCATTACAAACCCTGTCGAACGCTTTGGTGATATCTAAAGCGGTAGTCTGAGTTTCGCCATTCCTGTTTGAGGCTTGATAGACAAATTCAGTAATAGCCGTAAATACGTCGGCGGTAGACCTGGAAAAACGAAAGTCATATGTTTACCTGAAAGGAGGTCGTGCGAAGTAAGATGCTTAAATAATTCGGTGTTGATTGGAGCGTTGAGTGCATTGCCAAAAACAATTAAGAGACTAATAGGACGATAATTTGAGGGGTCAGAAGTTTCCCCGGAGTTCTTAAAAAAAAAGGAACTAGAGAGGCGGACTTCTAACAAGCCGGAAAACAAGGAACGGCGAGGCATTTGTTTTAAAGTTTGGAGAGAAGCGTCTAATCTGCATAACTTGTGGGGATCTAATTTAGAAATCATAACAGAAACCAATGAGTTATGAGCATATTCTCTCAGTAGAGACTCTGTTCTAGGGGGGATGTTCTGGGGGAATGTTCTAGGGGTGAATGTTCTAGTAGGGAATGTTCTAGGGGGAATGTTCTGTGGAATGCTCTAGTGGGGAATGTTTTAGGGGGATGTTCTGGGAGGGGCAGCATGTTCTGGGAGAATGTTCTGGGGAGAATGCTCTAGGGGGACGTTCTAGGGGGGATGTTCTGGGGAATGTTCTTGGGGGCGGAATGTTCTGGGGGTGGAATATTCTGGGGGAATGTTCTAGGGGGAATATTTTGGGGGATATTCTGGGGGAATGTTCCATGGGGCGGAATGTTCTAGGGGGAATGTTCTAGGGTGATGCTCTGGGGGCTGTTCTGGAGGCGGAATGTTCTGGGGGAATGTTCTAGGGGGAATATTTTGGGGTATATTCTGGGGGAATGCTCTCGGGGGAGGCATGTTCTAGGTGGAATGTTCTAGGGGGATATTCTGTTGGGGAATGTTCTATGGGGATGTTCTGGGGGTAATGTTCTAGGGCGAATGTTCTAAGGGATGTTCTAGTGGGTGTTCTAGGTGGTCGGAATGTTATCGGGGGAGGAATGTTCTAGGTGGAATGTTCTAGGGGGATGTTCTGGGGGGAATGTTCTAGGGGATGTTCTAGTGGGTGTTCTAGGTGGTGGGAATGTTCTCGGGGGAGGAATGTTCTAGGGGGAAATGTTCTGGGGGGAATGTACTGGGGGGCAAATGTGGTAGAGATACTACTAGCGTGAAGTTGGAAGAGAACTCCAGAGCAAAGCACTCCGTTTTATCTGCAATAGATGTCAATACTTCGTATTGATTAAAGAGTGGAGGAGGCTGATGATTTGCCATTGTTCGGCATACTCTTGCACCGCTGCCAGTAATCCATAGCACCAAACTTGTGAGAAGCTATACGGTGTCTCATTCTTTCAGCGAATATTGGCTTTCCTTCTTTGAGGACACGCTTACACTCATTGCCAAAAATGACAGAGACATGTCTGTTACAATCGGGCTTTTTGCGCTGGTACATCCGGAAGAAGATATAGCGACTGAAGAGGCGAGAACCAAAGAGGAGATCGTGGTTTCACTTGGTATTTCAGTGCCTGAACAAAAGCTTTGGTGACGACATTTCTGAATAGGATGATTAAAAATAACATTGCATGAGGCATCGCGAAGGAGACCTCGAAACGAGTCCCAATCAGTGCGTTGATTACAAAAAGATGTTCTGTTAATAGGACGTTCCTGACTGATGGCAGAGCGGAATGTGATATCTATAGACACTACCGCGTGTGGTCGGAGTTTCCAAGAGGACAGAGCTGCAGAGCATGACATGAATCTGGGGTGGAGGTAAAGAAGAGATCAAGAGTGGCGGAGTCTAGTATTTGAGTGACTGGTTCATGGTCTAGATGCCAACGAAGTCAGTAGCATTAGAGTGATTAAGTCACATGACATGCTGGGCATTGAAGTCGCCGAATACAAAGATATTTGCAGACAATTGTAAAGCGAGTGCCTTATCGATATTAAAAGAAATTCTATCTTGCACGCAACAGTCATGACAGGAAGGGGAACGATAAAGGAAAAAGACTTGCTAACAATTATTAGCGTTTACATTTTTTTACATTCTTTTTACTGTCAAGAGCGGTCTACATAAATATGTTGACCCCAAACTGATTTCGAAAATCCTGATTCTAACCTTTGACTTTTTTCTTTTTCTTTTCTCTTGTTGTTTTTTTTTTCTTGTTTCGTCTTTTTTTTGTTTTGTTTTTTGTTTTTTGTTTTTGGCTGACAAATAAAATCACAAACCGATGGGAAAAGCAAACAACACGGGATAAATCGACAGAATTATAAACCTCCTCGTTAAAAACATACCACACTCACATATAAAATGATCACAGTGGCTACCATCGTCTAAACTAAAACTGTAACTAGCTCTTCCTCTACGTCTGTCATCTGCTCTCCACTTTAATAAGTAAAAAACAAAGAACTCCGTCGGCCAGTATATGTACAACGTAAAAGTAAATTTAAAGAATATACTGAACTGAAAATGAATTACGGGCAATTAACCCAAACCCGTCGGACAAGCGCACGGGAGAGAGCTTTTGGAGAATCTTGTCAGAGAAGAAACGTTTGAAAGCTTTGGATGATTGTGGTTGGCAACGCTGTCTCTCACAGCTGTAATGTGAACTCGATCTTCCTTCGAGTGGCGACTGTCACGTACATTCACTCTGGCAGCGGTTTCGGCAATTTCCCTGTTCTCGGTACATACTGGAAGCAAAAGGGACTGCGGTGAAATCGAATAACCTATCCCGAACAAGCGATGGCAGAACAAGGATTTGAACGAGTAATAAGAGACAAGCTTGTGAGCTCTTCAACGCGACAACGTCACAAAGACGCAAGAGACTGCTGGGGGTGAAAGAGAATTAGAAGAATTTAGAAGCAACTGAAAATTCATTCCTAAACAGGAAACAAATGATAGTCCTCTACACCTGTTCAAAAGACTGGGGAGGAATATAGACGGTTCCCAATACTACCTGATCTTTTGAACAGGAGTAGAGGTTTATCCCCTTTTTCCTGTTCAGGATAGGGTTACCGGTTCCTTCTAAATTCTACTTCAGCTTCTGACGTCTCCGCTTAAATTCTGAAATTTTATTTACTATTTTTTTTTCAATAGGAGTCGATGAAAGATAGGAAGTTGTGTACAGCCATAAATGCACAATTTCAAAAAATCCCTTGAAAATCGCTGACCATTGCAATTGATTGTAAGTATACAACTATCTCACCGACTAAGTAATTATTTTTTTCGGCATTGTTAAAATAAATACAGATTTATTATTTTTCTAATTTTAATTCACGAATATAAAACCGAATGATTTCCATGAGTTTTCTTCCTAAAATTGAAATAACAAAAACAAAAAAAAAATTAATCGGTTTTGCGTTTTGATTTTGTTTGTTTTTCAGGTGAGCGTCGTTCGATTTCCCTAGTCTCGCTCGACAAAAATGTTGCTATTATGCTTCATTGCCTTCGAAGGAGGAACTAACTTTTTTGTCACGTCACATTGGCAGACGACTATCGGCAAATCAGTTTCCAAAAGTCGTCTAAGTCCAGCAATGGGAGTTTTAATGCGGATACCGACCGTTTCGTAGGGACACGTCGACTACAATGATCGCCTCATAAAACAAATACGCCTTCTAGGAGAATTATCTTCTATTTCGAACTTTTCGCGTGAAATAATTCGCAAATCTGGGGGAAAATGTCTTCCGTGTTGAACTAAGTGAATATTAATGACAGCTGAACGGTACAGGGAAAGTTTTTCCGGGGTGAGCGCCTCAACAATTCGTTAATCTGAGAAGGAATCATAAGAGATGTGGGTTTTAACATTTCTTTGTTTCACTCAATGATTCAAGCACTAAATCGATTATCAGATGTTTCACATTTCACAATATCCAAGCTTGGATGACTACTTCAGGAAATAAACAGAAACAAATACTGTCTTTTTTTTCTTTTTTTTTGTTTCGTTTTTTTTATCTTCACACCTATTTTTTATATATGTCATCCATTTTGATTTTTTTTTAAAAACTATCGAATTATTTTTTGGGATTCGTATCTTAATATTTATTTTGACATTTTAACGTAATGTTTTCGGTCGATATGTTCTTCGGCTCCTCCCAGCGTCTTCTAAATCAGCTTCAGACCGAATTCGTACTCTTTCGTCTGAATCAGTCCCGGGACAGGCACCATGAACTCATTATCGGTCTACAAAAGATTCATTGCAAAGACAGCATGTATTTTGCATAATTTCACAGGTCAAAGTAAAAACTATTTTTTATAGATGAATGAATGAATCAAATTTGAATGAATGATTTCTTTATCTTTTTTATAATCAAAATATGATTCATAACAAACGAGAAATTGTACAATTACAAAGAAACCAAAACATGGCAAACGGATGTGGTTTTATAGGTCATGGTTTGAAAACATGATTTAGGTTCACTACACTTTTCAAACTTCTTCATTAATGTAAGATTTTACAAGTCTTACATTTCAAGAAGGTTGTGCATGTCCATCAAGAACATGATCTTCGAGGGACATTGTCTCCTTGCCATTCGAAAGACAAACGCGCAAATAACGAGGATTGAAGTCAATAATTTCTGCTTTTTCCACAATAAGGTCAGCCTCCAATCGTCATGCATAACTTTTCAGAAGAACTATTCCAGGTACAGACAGCCATGTTGAAAGACGGAATCCATTCGGTGACCAATTTCTTTGTGCATATGCTTATTCCCATCTTCACTGATGATCACAGACAATTGTTACGATTTTGAATTGAGAGTTGTCCTTCTCCTAAACTGGTTGAAAGTGAATGTAATCCCCTTCGAGCCGCTATCCATTACGCTATCTGCCCCTTTGCCTAAGTCAACATTAATAGTTCCATCAGAAAGGGGTGGCACTAATTGCCATTGAAAGCAGAGTGCAGATAGAATACACAGCATCTTGCAGAACATGTCCCCAATGGATTTATTAGGTGGCATTTTGTTTTGAGTACGAAGATTACTGTTCATATATATATTTATTCATTGAGCCTTTTAGCTTAGATCTGTCTCTTGATTGGATAATCCGGACATGCCCACAAGTATTTTTTTACATTCAAATGAGGTCATGATTTGTTTTCTAGTTTCCGAAATAAATCATTTTCGTCATATGTTATCTATCATCGCCTGATGAAGGAACATTATAGTTCTGAAGCATGAAAGTTTTTGTGTAGCGATGTAAAATATTATAATAATAATAATAATTTGCTCTACGTTGTATTAAGCAGTTTTTAAAAACAAGGAAATGCTAAGAACTGGATTCTTTATCTGTCTGTTCTTTCTCTTTATTAGTATATATATATATATATATATATATATATATATATATATATATATATATATTAGCTCCCGATCAAAACATTTAATCGATCGAGCACTCTAGGGAGTAAAAAGCGAATTTGTATACAGTCTCTATAACTGCTGATAATGCAAGACTCTCCAAGCCGATTGAGTTTTATAAGTGACCGGTGTATTTATGGGAAATAAATACTCAAAAATTCGCCTTTGTCTCGATGGCTTAGAACCTCCGACTGTTACCAGGGATTTCGGTCCCGGCCTGAAGCGATCGGATGTCTAGCCACACTGTGTGTGTGTGGATGACGATATATATATATATATATATATATATATATATATATATATATATATATATATATATATATATATATATATGAAATATCCAAAAATTAAACACACTTAACAGCAACAAACAAGATATCTACGATAAACTGAAGGATATAACTACCCCGGACCAACCGGAGGAAATTACGCATAGATTCATGGAAATTACCAACAAATCTGAAGCACAACACCGGTTTAAAATGATAAAAATACTGAATACATTATACAAAGATAATATCACACTTCCTGACAAAACTGATAAATACATTAACCTTTCCAACTATGAACTAACCAAGCACCAAAAAGAATTACTTAACCTTGGACCTAACTGCCATATATACCGTAAGTACAATCGACTTTTAAAAAAAAAGAAATTGAAACCCTATACCAAAACATCGTTAAACTCCAGGATGAACAACTAATAGAAACTCCACCAGAATTTAAAGACTTACTTAAGGCCAAGGCATTCAAAGATCGACATGATAAAAGCAGAAACTCCTCAAAAATACTTACTAAACAACTGAAAATTGCCGCATAAGAACTACGCAACCACCCTGACATAATCGTAAAAAAAGCTGACAAGACCAACATTTTCGTCCTTCTAAACAAATTAGATTACAACAAAAAACTTGACCACATACTCCATGATCACATAAAATCTTTAAAATTCAACAAGAACCCGACCAACCAACTAAAATCAAAACTTAATAAAACTCATTAAGGCTAATAATGCTGAACAGAACTCTTTAAAACTCCCTAAAATTGTTGGTGATTATAGGCCTGGTTACACATACGGCACTATAAAAACACACGAACCTAACTATCCTCTCCGTCCTATCATATCACAAATTCCAACTCCTGTATATACAAAATACATAAACAACTCCCTACCTTCCTAGTAAATATAGTGTTAAGTCAACATTAGAAGTAATCCAAATCCTAAAAAGCGAAAAACCCGACAATGAAATCATAGCTTCACTTGATGTTGAAAACTTATTTACCAATGTCCCTGTTAGTGAAACTATTGACATAATTATAAGAAATATATACAGTAACTCATCTTTACCCCCACTTAAAATTAATCCTAATATATTACGGAAACTATTATTAGCTTGTACTACTGAAGTCCCTTTCTTAGATCATAGTAATAATATATATATACAACGTGATGGTGTCTCCATGGGTTCAGTACTGGGTCCGACATTTAGCAATTTCTATATGTAGAACCTCGAAAATAAGATATTTACAGACTTTAAAAAAACATCCATCTACGTAAGATACGTTGATGATATGCTTATGTTAGTTAAAAATACAGATGAAATACTTCAAATTCAAAAATGTTTCCAAAATAATTCTGTCCTTAAATTTACGTATGAACTCAATACTAATAATAAAATTCCTTTCCTTGACATATTGATAAACACAAATGATAACAAATTTACTATTTCGCCATATAAAAAACCTACTAGCATAAATTCATGTACACTTAACTACAAGAGCGAATGCCTATATTACTACAAAATAGCAATTATAAAAAATCTAATACATCGTGCAGAAACTAATTCATCCACAAAACAGATTTTTTACAGTGAACTAAACAATATAAAACAAACACTTGTTAATAATAGCTTTCTAAACTATATAATTGATGAACAAATAAGATGCTTTCTTAGAAATCTCAATACTAAGCAAATAGTACATAATACTGCTTCTACTAATCTCAAACATATTAATCTCCTATATCGTAATCAAATGCATACTAATTATAAACAAGATGAAAATATACTAAAAAAATTAGTAAATACTAACATATCTACAACAGATCCTAGCAAAAAAATTAAGTTAATTATATACTATACTAAATCTAGTATATCCAACTCAATTATTCGCAATGATTCTTCTCCCCCGGTTAGCGATTTGCAAAAAATCAACATAGTTTACAAATTCAAGTGCCCTTTGGGAGATTGTATCTCCAACGAACTAAATAATATCTATGTCAAACCACAAACTCGCTTTCACGACGCTTGACACTACATTTTAATGATAACTCTAACATTTTTAGGCATTTAAAACAACATGCCTGGCCGCATACACAATTCCGGAAAATCCTCGTCGAAAACACAACTATAATTAAACATGAAAAAATAAACAAAAACTAAAAATTCTTGAAGCTATATACATAAAACAGTTGAAACCTAATCTGAACAAAATAAACTATGAAATCTCCACAAATATTCTTAAATGCCTATAATTGGTAACAGAAGCCATTGGTTTATACCAACGGCTTCCCATACTCAATACTCATCGAATCCACTCTCGCGTGGTCATGTGTGACGTCATGAGCTGTGGTGAGATTTTAGCTTTCAGCGCCTTATATGCACGTGTTTATCGTTGCTTGGAAATCTTCCATGTAAACAAAAACAGACTATCATCAATTTCTTGTTCATGTATTGCTTAATATATTGTGTAATTGTCATCTTTGATAATGGCTTATGTAAGCCGAAAGCTTAGATTGGATTAAAAATATGTATCAATATTGTGATTTTCTTTCATTGTTTAATGATAATGTTATTAAGCTTATCAGAGGATATGAAAAGAATTTACATAAAATAAATAGACAACACTTGTCTATATTATTTAATGAAACATGTATGAATATATATATATATATATATATATATATATATATATATATATATATATATATATATGTATGTATGTATGCCCATCCATCTTTCAAAGTGTGCATACATTTGAGGGTTATATGGCGTTGTCCGGTCAGTGAAAATGACTTAACTAAGTAGGAAGATATGAAGCTGGTGTATCTGATCTAAGCTAGCGAATTTCAGGGAGGCATCTTAAGATGACATATCGAAATACACACATCTGGAATGATGGTAATTATAAAATATCGGTTAGCAGAAGAAGAGTTGTAGTCAGAATCTCTAAAATAGCTTCGATGATTTAATTTGACGCAACACTTCAGATCAATAAAACCGCGCTTTCCACACAACATTAATCGTAATATTAACCGTCTGCTTAGAAGAAAACATTCGGCTACGAGTGTTACTTGAATTAGCTTTTTCTTCACTCCCTTGTCATCGGGCTGGAATCAAATTGTTGCATCTGTCCTCCTCATCTCTAATGGCAATATTATAAGGAAACATTCAGCATTCCTAAACCGAGCAGCCATTGCTAGTCGAGTTAGACTAGTCTTCATTCCCTATGCATTTGGATCAATATGTAGTATCTGTTCTCCTCATATCTAATGATAATGTGAATATTAGCCGTTTCTTTATAAGTAACCATTCAGCATTCATTGACCGAGCTATCATTCCTATTCAAGTTACGCTTTTCTTCACTCTGCGGGGATCAGAGTGTATTATGTTCTCCTTATCTCCAATGATAATGTTAATATAGCCGTTTCCTTATCAGGAAACATTCGACTAATTGACTGAGTAGTAAAGTTACGCTTTCCTTCACTCTGCAGGCATCGGGCTGCGATCAGAGTGTATTATCTGTTCTTCTTATCTCTAATGATAATGTTAATATAGCCCTTTCCTTATCAGAAAACATTCGACATTCATTGACTGAGTAGTAAAGTTACGCTTTTCTTCACTTCCTGGACATGAAGTTAGGATCAAAGTTGAAATTTGTAAAATCTTTCTATTAAAACAATATTTCGAGAAAATTGGTTTCTCAAGTCCACTTTTCCTTCACTTTCCAGTATTGATGGGAGTTTCCTTCCTAAACTTTTGTTTGACGTAGGGTGGTACGTCAACATCTTGATTATGTCATTATTTTCTCTTCGAGTTGCATGTGCCAGACATTTTAGTTGGAATCGGTAGAGTTTTGACATCTTCTACAGCGAAAGTACGCTTCCTAATTCTAACGAAGTCCGACATTTGCTTGATATCGAGGTGACAGGTTGATGCAACTGAATGTCTCTGAGTTGAGCTATACGGCCCCAGGCAACGCATCGTTTGTCAAATCATTCCTACCTGTATTTTATATCTAAATTATAACAGGTAAGTTTGACTACCCACCTTTGAAATTTTTCATTTTTTTACTCTACCTGATCATTTTAATGCGAACATGAATAAAACCGTTATCAGGCCTGGAAGGTTAATGTGAGATTACATGAATAAAACCGTTATCAGGCCTAGAAGGTTAATGTAACGTTACATGAATAAAACCGTTATCAGGCCTGGAAGGTTAATGTGACGTTACATGAATAAAACCGTTATCAGGCCTGGAAGGTTAATGTGACGTTACATGAATAAAACCGTTATCAGGCCTGGAAGGTTAATGTGACGTTACATGAATAAAACCGTTATCAGGCCGGGAAGGTTAATGTGACGTTACATGAATAAAACCGTTATCAGGCCGGGAAGGTTAATCTGACGTAACAGGAATAAAACCGTTATCAGGCCTGGAAGAATGATGTGACGATACATGAATAAAACCGTTATCAGGCCTGGAAGGTTAATGTGACGTTACATGAACAAAACCGTTATCAGGCCTGGAAGGTTAATCTGACGTTACATGAATAAAACCGTTATCAGGCCTGGAAGGTTAATGTGACGTTACATGAATAAAACCGTTATCAGGCCTGGAAGGTTAATGTGACGTTACATGAATAAAACCGTTTTCAGGCCTGGAAGGTTAATGTGACGTTACATGAATAAAACCGTTATCAGGCCTGGAAGGTTAATGTGACGTTACATGAATAAAACCGTTATCAGGCCTGGAAGGTTAATGTGACATTACATGAATAAAACCGCTATCAGGCCTGGAAGGTTAATGTGACGTTACATGAATAAAACCGTTATCAGGCCTGGAAGGTTAATGTGACGTTACATGAATAAAACCGTTATCAGGCCTGGAAAGTTAATGTGACGTTACATGAATAAAACCGTTATCAGGCCTGCAAGGTTAATGTGACGTTACATGAATAAAACCGTTATCAGGGCTGGAAGGTTAATGTGACGTTACATGAATAAAACCGTTATCAGGCCTGGAAGGTTGATGTGACGATACATGAATAAAACCGTTATCAGGCCTGGAAGGTTAATGTGACGTTACATGAATAAAACCGTTATCAGGCCTGGAAGGTTAATGTGACGTTACATGAATAAAACCGTTATCAGGCCTGCAAGGTTAATGTGACGTTACATGAATAAAACCGTTATCAGGCCTGGAAGGTTAATGTGACGTTACATGAATAAAACCGTTATCAGTCCTGGAAGGATGATGTGACGATACATGAATAAAACCGTTATCAGGCCTGGAAGGTTAATGTGACGTTACATGAACAAAACCGTTATCAGGCCTGGAAGGTTAATGTGACGTTACATGAATAAAACCGTTATCAGGCCTGGAAGATTAATGTGACGTTACATGAATAAAACCGTTATCAGGCCTGGAAGGTTAATGTGACGTTACATGAATAAAACTGTTATCAGGCCTGGAAGGTTAATGTGACGTTACATGAATAAAACCGTTATCATGCCTGTAAAGTTAATGTGACGTTACATGAACAAAACCGTTATCAGGCCTGGAAAGTTAATGTGACGTTACATGAATAAAACCGTTAGCAGGCCTGGAAGGTTAATGTGACGTTACATGAATAAAACCGTTAGCAGGCCTGGAAGGTTAATGTGACGTTACATGAATAAAACCGTTAGCAGGCTTGGAAGGTTAATGTGACGTTACATGAATAAAACCGTTATCAGGCCTGGAAGGTTAATGTGACGTTACATGAATAAAACCGTTATCAGGCCTGGAAAGTTAATGTGACGTTACATGAATTAGTGTCACCATTTCCGTAAAAGCTCCTTAAACTCCCTGATCATGCACTTCCTGACTCCTACCACAATTATTGACTAAGTAGGCAAATGTCAAGGTGTTGGGAGTGTAGTGTGATGTAATGGATAACGGCTCGGAGAGAAATCGGAGGGCCGAGTTCGAATTCCATTTGGGTTATTTACAATCACTTACGCGCAAATATACTTAGGAAAGGCATGAATCCATCTCTTCTCCCCTCCGCAAAGTGTGAGGTGAATAACAGGAGAGATTAGGCTTTATAGCCTTGATTGGCAACCAGTCTACGGCAGAATACGACGGCAGCCTACTGCGCGAAAATCTTCTGCCGAGTCAGTTATGAGACATCGCCCATCTGTTATCACGTATGGCAAATGTTTGTGAGAGCGAGTATATCAATTTTTCTTTGGAAACAAGCAAAATCTTTGACCAAATGCAAGGCCCAAGTCCCACTCAAGGTAAATGGTTATTAAATCACATTGTTGCAATGGCGCAAGAAATGAGGAAGAGGGAGAAGTGCATATTATGAGCATATGTGGTGTAGATATCAGTTAATCCTAGACTAAAGAGGCTAAGAGTGTAGTAACTGGGAAAGCATCCTCTCGGGAGTCTGCTTTACAAAATGACATCTCTGAGGATTGATTTATTTTTTACGGTTTATCAACACTTTTTTGTTATTTAAAGCTGTTCTATATTTCAGACAGCTCTGAGGAATCCGAGTGGAACTTCCTCCTTACCATAGGAATATGAAAGTAATTATAATGATCTGATGACATGTACGTGGCATGGTAGGAAGCTAAGCAATTAGTTTCGGAAAAAAGGTAAGTTTTATTGAGCATTTTATCATCCGAATTCTGATGCAGAGATATATAAAAAAAAATACAATATTTAAAAGCAGAATATTTTCAGCTGCAGTAGCCGCATACCAGGTCCAATCAAAATATATCCGAATTCTTGATATGATAAAGGAGCTAAAGAACACAGAGTGATTTTGCTTGACACAGGTTGACCTTGAACTCTGTTGAACACGCACACTAACTTATAACGTTCACGTTCCTTTCCGTTGTTTATCGCAGTGCTTGGAAGGAAAGAGTGTGGTCGTCTCACTACACCACGGATGTTCCAGCAGTTTGTGATTAAAATTCCCCATGTCCGACAATCAGAATATTTTCCCAGGCCTCGGTCCTTGGGACTTTTCTTTTCCCAGAAATCAAATCTATCTTGAAAGGAACAAGATTACAAGGCGTCGAATCAATCAAAATGAATGCGACGAGGCAGCTACTGACTATCCCCAAAAAAGAATAATTATTTATGATCTTTTCAAATTAGCAACTCTAGGCAAAACCTGGAAATGGAAATTATTTCCATGTCGCAATCACTCTGTGGCTTAGAACCAACCCTTCCGCTAAATATTGAAGTTACATGAGAATGTTTGGAGATGCTGTGTTGTGTAGTATGTCCGGTGAGTGTCAAATTCGCTTATTCCAATTTCTTCATTGTGTCTCTTAGAAATTTCAACTATCCCTTTCTCAATTGAATCATAATATATATATATATATATATATTATCCGTATGTGATATATATATATATATATATATATATATATATATATATATATATATATATATATATATATATATATATATATATATTATCCGTATGTCATATCTCCCGTAAATGGCGAAATTAGTTCATAATAATTACCCATCTAATATATATTGTCTATAAACTGAAAAAAAAAAAACAACTATAATTCATTTAATGATATTTACTAATTTCCATTTTCTGTTTTTTGTCTAGAATCATCATGTTCATTTTTGCCCTAGGACGGAAATTATCAGAATAATTTCTAACAATTATTAAAATTATTTATGATCTTTTCAAATTAGCAACTCTAGGCAAAACCTAGAAATGGAAATTATTTCCATGTCTCAATCACTCTGTGGCTCATAACCAACCCTTCTGTTAAATATTGAAGTTACATGAGAATGTTTGGAGATGTTGTGTTGACAAATAAACAAAAACAAGCAAACAAGGATAAAAAAATGACGTCTGTGAATTATGACAACAGACAGAATATAACTGACAAGAAATATAGAAATTTACAAATTTCGTTAAAATATGACGCTGTGCAGTTTAGATGATTTTGTAATATTACACAAACAATATACGAGTTCTGATGAAAAAGTAACGTGATTGTTGTTATGGTAAAGGAGCTAAATTACGCAGCGTTGTTTGTGTAGTATGTCCGGTGAGTATCAAATTCTCTTATTCCAATTTCTTCATTATGTCTCTTAGAAATTTTAACTATCCCTTTCTCAATTGAATCATAATATATATATATATATATATATATATATATATATATATATATATATATATATATATATATATATATATATATATATATATATATATATATATTATCCGTATGTGATATATATATATATATATATATATATATATATATTATCCGTATGTCATATCTCCCGTAAATGGCGAAATTAGTTCATAATATCCAAATATATATTTTTTAAAATGAACTCGAAAATGGACAACGTACTTGAAAAACATAAGCAGAATGTTCAAATTGTTTCATTTGGGATTCCTTTTCTTTTTGCTCGGACAAAAAATGCCAAAAATATTGTCTAGGATAAAGAGATACAAATTCATGAAAGTATAAATTATAAACTGTAAAAATATGTTTATTAAAATTGATCCTATTTTAAAATACATCATAATCCCATTTAATAACAGAAAGATCACAACTTTCCCCATAAGAAATATTTGATTTGTGTGATGAACTAAGTATAAAAATTGGGAGCTAAATTACACAGCGTGAAGCCGTTTGGCACAGATTGACCTTGAACGCCATCACGCACGCACTCTCAGATATAACGTTTATTCTGTCTTCCGTTTTTAATAGCAATGCTTGGAAGGAAAGTGTGTGAAATGTGGTCGTCTCACCACACCACAGATGTTCCATCGGTGATCATTGGTTTATGCAGCAGTTTCTGGCCAAAATCTTTTACGTTCTAGCCATTCTGAAGGATTATAACTTTCGACTCGGAAACTGAAAGGAAAGAAAATTGATCAGGACGTTTTGAGGAGCATGGAACCACCTCTTAATTGCTGGCGTTCCAGGTCCACCCTGACCCCGGAGTGGCAGAAGCTGCTAGAGTCCCAGCTATGGGCAAATAGTTAACTATTACCAGCAATACTTTTATGAAAAAAAAATTATTACCAGTAATACTTTTATGAACAAAATTATTACCAGCAATACAATTTTTAATGAAAATATTACTAGAAACAAGTTTTTGACAAAACAAAGTATTACAGCAATAAAAAATGTTGTCGGCATGAAATAACCCATTGAGGTTGATATGCCGTAAAACAAAATAAACCAAACCAATCTAAATCAAAGAATTCATATTCTATTCATACAAATCTATCATAGAAATGTTGTTGGCATTAAATAACCCATTGAGGTATTGATAAGCCGTAAAACAAAATAAACCAAACAAATCTAAACCAAAGAATACATATTCTATTCATACAAATCTATCCTAAAAATGTTGTCGGCATTAAATAACCCATTGAGGTTGACATGCCGTAAAACAAAATAAACCAAACAAATCTAAACCAAAGAATACATATTCTATTCATACAAATCTATCCTAAAAATGTTGTTGACATTAAATAACCCATTGAGGTATTGATATGCCGTAAAACAAAATAAACCAAACCAAACCTATTCTTGGAAGGAAAGTATGTGAAGTGTGGTCGTCTCACCACCCCACAGCTATCCCATCAGTGATCATGGTTTATGAAGCATTTTCTGGCGAACCACCATATTCCCAAGATTGCCGCCTGACAACTTTTTCATCTTTCAAAAAAATCAAATCCAACTTGAAAGGAACAAGATTTCAATACGTCGAGGAAATCCAAGAGAATGCGATGAGGCATTTGCTCGCTATGCCAAAAAATAGTTCCAGAAATGCTTACATCAATGGAAACGACGCCGAATGTGTGGCTCGGGGGTGGGGGGCTAATACAAAGGAAATTAAATGCCGAATTTATATGTGTTGGAGTTTTTCTTTCTTTAGCACCAGTCCCGATACTTTTATTTATCAGAACTCGTACCTATATTCCATAGACAACACAAGACCATTCGATAAGGTACAACACAAAGATATACAGTGCTGTTCGATAAAAGTGACTCACCTGATTTTTTTTTACAAAAATGTTCTCTTCTCCGATGAAACGAAAGTTGAGCTAAATTCAAAGGATAAGCGATCTAAAATCCGATGAAGAAGCTTGGAAAGCTCTTTGAATTTAGCAGTAAGTACTGTCAAGCATCCGTTCAGTATAATGTTCTGGGGATACTTTTCTTTTCATGGAACTGGTTTCTTAAAACCTATTGAAAAGACCCTCAGGAGCGAGCAGTACAAGAGCATTTTAGTCTTGTCTGCTCCCTTCTGCTGAAAGGGTGCAAATCGACCCCACCAAGCTGATTTTTATGCAGGATAATGCTCCCTGTCACAAATCAAAATTTATGAAGGAATACTTTGATGAGAAGTAGGTGAGTGTTATGACATGGCCGCTCCAATCTCCTGACCTCAACCCCATAGAAAACTTATGGAGCATTATAAAGTAAAGGCTCTGGAGAAAGCAGTTGAACAACAAAGAGGATTTGATTGTGAATTTCATATCTGAATGGAATTCAATGCTTGGAGATGAGATTTGCCAGAACCTAATCAAGTCAATGCCAAAAAAGGGTTGAAAAGGTTATTCAAAATAAAGGAGGACCCATAGATTATTAAATATCTCGAACTATATTACCTATTATAAATAAATGATACCTCTATTATTCTTTATTTAAAGCAGTTCGGTTATATTTCTATTGATTACTAGTTGCAGAAAATAAGTGAGTCAGTGATTTTTCCTTAAATCTCATTTATATCCAAAATTATAATTATCAATAGAATACCTTAGGGTGAGTAAACGTTTTTACTAGGTTTGTCGGGAAGGGGTCTTTATATTAGTAAGATTAAAAATTAAAAACAAAACAATAGGCGAAAAAAATTTTAAGTAAAAAAAAATCAGGTGAGTCACTTTTATCGAACAACACTGTATTTGAACTGCTTGGAGAACTATTTATTTGTCGAAGATATTAGCATAATCAAAAACTTTTGGTGAAAGCACACCACCTGCATACGTACAAAAATTAAAGGGGCTTAAGCCATGAATGCGTCTTATCATCGGAATAATTTAGGTTTTACAACGAGAAGATGCTCAGAGTACTACAAGTCATACTAGGGTTTATCATTGGTAGGCATAATGTTACCGACATAAGAATGACACTTTGTCGATGGCGGACACAGAAAGAAAGCCGCAAGAACTCTGAGAATCTGGAAGAAAGAAATAATAATCAATTGTAATTATCTGGTTGTCATCAAATAATAAAGCTGTACCAAATAGTAGATGCCAAATATATATATATATATATATATATATATATATATATATGTGTGTGTGTGTGTGTGTGTGTCGAGCTTCGTGTAGTTGAATTTCTGAAATAACCACCTGAGGAGACCGTAGAGGTTGAAACTGCGGTAGTGCGCTCTGGTAAGCTTTCACTCTTTTTAAATATATACATACATATATATATATATATATATATATATATATATATATATATATATATATATATATATATATACCTGGATTGTTGGGAGGTTGTCTCACATCAATCCAACTAAATATGTTAGCTCAATTCATGATATTGAGCGCTTTCCAATAAGTACCACGCATATATAATATATAAATAATATATATAAGAAATTGCACATATACATATATTTATATACAGACACATTTATACATATATATATGTGTGTGTGTGTGTATGTGTGTGTGCGTGTGTGTGTGTATGCATGTGTCTGTGCGCTTGAGTGTTTGTGTGTGTATGCGTGCGTGGCGCTTATTACTATAAATGTCATACGTAATGCGGACACATATTTGTGTTGAAATTCCCATTTTTCTTCTAATTTATTAAACAGTGAAATTAATCTCAACCAGACGAAATAGAGAAGTTCTACAAAAGGAAAAATATTATAGACATATTTGTGTATTTAGGCAGCAATCCTTCTTTCATGCACATTTCATTAAAAACGACTGACAAGGTGCTTTTATTTAGTTTTTTATATAACTTCTCGTGCGATCCAATAATGTTTTTCTTTTCAGATGATAAATTATATAAAAACTGTCCGAATGTTCTTTTTATCCGAGCGCTTTCGGCTA
>OZ038503.1:3821944-3826944 GCA_964036315.1 Acanthosepion esculentum
AAAATCTTCAAAAAGCTATCAAAATACAAGGACCTTGAAATCGAAATAAAATGTGGCATATGGGAATAGCAACAATCCCTGTTGTAGTTGGAGCCCCCGGATTGGTTGGAAAAGACGCTAGTAGACTCATTGAAGGGATTCCTGGAAGCCTATGCCTTAAAGAAATATAAAACAAAATTCTCACGAATACAGACCACACCTTACGAAGGGCTTTATCTATGTAAAAAAAATTTTTCTTTTAATTGTTCAGTGGAAAATGTAATCACGCCATTTCTAACTGCAGGTCTCTGGCCGTGACCCAGAAAGAAATGAGTCAGCCAGTTATGTGCCATGCGTGATACACACTTAGGCGATAACATATCTTTCGATACATGACTGACGGTAAGCGGCTATTTCTTTCTGCGGTAGACCAGTCACCATCTAAATCTATAGAACCCGGTCTGTCCTACTATTTACCCATAGCTGGGGGAAGAAGAAGAGGATTCATACATTTCCCAATGGTATTAGCACGTAAGTGAGTGTAATAGATTCAACTGGAATTCGAACTCGGCTCTCCGATTCCACAATCGGGATTATTATTATTATTATTATTATTATTATTATTATTATTATTATTATTATTTCATACGGTTGAGTAATGGATAGAGCCGCTATCCATTACTCAACCGTATGAAATAATAATAATAATAATAATAATCCCGATTCTTCAATTTGGAAGAAATACTTTAAAATGTTTACCCGTATTTTTCTTATGTAAATAATGTATTATTCCATGAATTTTTGTATTTTAACATTTAAACACATTCTTTGAGGAGAGCCGAGTTCGAATTCCAGTCCAGTTCGCTATATTCACTTATGCACGTGATACACGCTTGGGCGTTCATGCATCTGTCGATACATGACTGACAAGGCAGATTTGTTCCCGCAGTAGGTTGCCATTTTCTTCTGCGGTAGACTGGTTTTAGTCATCATAGAGAACCATTTCTACCTTCCGTCTGTATGGCTGATGCTAACCTCCAGGAGGGCAATTCCTCTTTCCTTCTTGATCTCAGGTTTTCCATTGACATCAAGTGGAATGATTAAATCAATTGCTTGGTCTGCTGCCAGGAAAGTTGATTAGCTATATCATGCCAGACAATTTTTCTCGACAGAATCTATCTTACACGTTTTTATATCTACCATTCGTCCATGCATTGAATATCTGGGCTGGTGCTCCTAGCCTACTGTATATCTCAAGAATCTCGACAAAATCAAAATAAGGGTCTGTAATATAAGCAATCTTGACCTGGCATCTCGGACTCAGCCACTTTCCCACCGCCATGAGTTGTATTGTTTTCTATAAATATTTTCATGGCAATTGTTCTAATCAGCTTTCTTCGTTGGTACCTCGACCGCATGTAATTAAGCGTACTACTTGATTGGCAATTAGGTCTCATTTTACTGTTGAAAATGCTCGATTTAAGTTCTATTCTAATAGTTTCTTCTCTCGCCTGTGAAGCTCCCTTCCAGTTTTTTGCTTACCTGCTTCTTACGATGTCCAAAGATTTAAATGCAACGACAATCGCCATCTCCGGTCTTCCTGGATCTCCTCACTAATGGGTCCTCATTTTTTTCGCACTCTCAATAACCCCATGCGTCTTAGTGGCAATATCGCCTGGAGAGGTGGGGTGAAATTATTAACAAAAAATGCTCTTTGACAGTACTATATCGAAAATATGCTCTTTTTTTTTCAATTATTTATTCTTTTCCGTTTCTTTCATTGTTACAATTTTAATTTTTCTTCATTATAAAAAAAGAATTATTATTCTTCAAAACGCCTTCTTTTTCTTCTCTGTTTTTCTTCACCGCTTTCCTTCACTGTTTTTCTTCACTGTTTTCCTTCACTGTTTTTATTCATGTTTTCCTTCAATGTTTTTCTTCACTGTTTTCCGTCACTGTTTTTATTCAATGTTTTCTTTCACTGTTTTCCTTCATTGTTTTTATTCACTGTTTTTCTTCACTGTTTTCCTTCACTGTTTTTCTTCACTGTTTTCCTTCATTGTTTTCCTTCACTGTTTTCCTTCACTGTTTTTATTCACTGTTTACCTTCACTGTTTTCCTTCACAGTTTTCAGTCACTGTTTTTCTTCAATGTTTTCCTTCACTGTTTTTATTCACTGTTTTCCTTCACTGTTTTTATTCCTATTTTTTCTTTCGCTGTTTTTTTTTACTGTTTTTCTTCACTGTTTCCCTTCACTGTTTTTCTTCAATGTTTTCCTTCACTGTTTTCCGTCACTGTTTTTATTCAATGTTTTCATTCACTGTTTTCCTTCATTGTTTTTCTTCACTGTTTTTATTCACTGTTTTCCTTCACTGTTTTTATTCATGTTTTCATTCACTGTTTTCCTTTACTGTTTTTCTTCACTGATTCCCTTCACTGTTTTTCTTCACTGTTTTCCTTCACTGTTTTCCGTCACTGTTTTTATTCAATGTTTTCCTTCACTGTTTTCCTTCATTGTTTTTCTTCACTGTTTTTATTCACTGTTTTCCTTCACTGTTTTTCTTCACTGTTTTTCTTCATTGTTTTCCTTCACTGTTTTCTTTCACTGTTTTCCTTCACTGTTTTCAGTCACTGTTTTTCTTCACTGTTTTCCTCCACTGTTTTTATTCACTGTTTTCCTTCACTGTTTTTCTTCACGTTTTTTTTTTCACTGTCTTCTTTCACTGTTTTCCTTCACTGTTTTCTTTCACTGTTTCCTTCATTGTTTTCTTTCACTGTTTTCCTTCACTGTTTTTATTCACTGTTTTCCTTCACTGTTTTCCTTCGCTGTTTCCCTTCACTGTTTTTATTCACTGTTTTTCCTTCACTGTTTTCCATCACTGTTTTTATTCACTGTTTTCTTTCACTGTTTTCCTTCACTGTTTTTATTCACTGTTTTCTTTCACTGTTTTCCTTCACTGTTTTCTTTCACTGTTTTCCTTCACTGTTTTTATTCACTGTTTTCCTTCACTGTTTTCCTTCGCTGTTTCCCTTCACTGTTTTTATTCACTGTTTTCCTTCACTGTTTTCCTTCATTGTTTTTATTCACTGTTTTCTTTCATGGTTTTCCTTCACTGTTTTTATTCACTGTTTTCTTTCACTGTTTTCCTTCACTGTTTTCTTTCACTGTTTTCCTTCACTGTTTTTATTCACTGTTTTCCTTCACTGTTTTCCTTCGCTGTTTTCCTTCACTGTTTTTTTTTCACTGTTTTCTTTCACTTTTTTCATTCACTGTTTTTCTTCACTGTTTTCTTTCACTGTTTTCCTTTACTGTTTTTATTCACTGTTTTCCTTCACTGTTTTTCTTCACGGTTTTCCTTCACTGTTTTCCGTCACTGTTATTATTCAATGTTTTCCTTCACTGTTTTCCTTCATTGTTTTTCTTCACTGTTTTTCTTCACTGTTTTCCTTCACTGTTTTTCTTCACTGTTTTCCTTCATTGTTTTCTTTCACTGTTTTCTTTCACTGTTTTCCTTCACTGTTTTCAGTCACTGTTTTCCTTCACTGTTTTCTTTCACTGTTTTCCTTCACTGTTTTCTTTCACTGTTTTCCTTCACTGTTTTTATTCACTGTTTTCCTTCACTGTTTTTCTTCACTGTTTTTTTTTCACTGTTTTCTTTCACTGTTTTCCTTCACTGTTTTCTTTCACTGTTTACTTCATTGTTTTCTTTCACTGTTTTCCTTCACTGTTTTTATTCACTGTTTTCCTTCACTGTTTTCCTTCACTGTTTTCTTTCACTGTTTTCCTTCACTGTTTTTATTCACTGTTTTCCTTCACTGTTTTCTTTCGCTGTTTCCCTTCACTGTTTTTATTCACTGTTTTCCTTCACTGTTTTCCTTCACTGTTTTTATTCACTGTTTTCTTTCACTGTTGTCCTTCACTGTTTTTATTCACTGTTTTCTTTCACTGTTTTCCTTCACTGTTTTCTTTCACTGTTTTCCTTCACTGTTTTTATTCACTGTTTTCCTTCACTGTTTCCTTCGCTGTTTTCCTTCACTGTTTTTTTTTCACTGTTTTCTTTCACTTTTTTCCTTCACTGTTTTTCTTCACTGTTTTCTTTCACTGTTTTCTTTCACTGTTTTCCTTTACTGTTTTTATTCACTGTTTTCCTTCACTGTTTTTCTTCACGGTTTTCCTTCACTGTTTTCAGTCACTGTTTTCTTTCACTGTTTTCCTTCACTGTTTTTATTCAGTTTTCCTTCACTGTTTTCCTGCACTATTTTCCTTCACTGTTTTCTTTCACTCGATATTTGTTTTAAACTTTTATTTACTCTCCCCTTGATAACTGTTCGACTCTTATTTTCCGTCTTCATTATTTCTCTCTCTCTCTCTCTCTCTCTCTCTCTCTCTCTCCAATGTATATCCCTTTCTCTTTCTTTCTACCCATTTTCTCTCGCGCGCACCTTGACATTATTATTATTATTATTATCATCACAGGCAATTGGGTCTCATTTCGTATCTGTTTCGTCAGATCATTAAACCCAATGCCGACTTTCGTGCCAGAAAGTCATAGAAAGCAAACCTGATCTTATTAGCATGGATATGATGTGTCTGTTTATTTAAACACACATACACACAGATACGCACACACCTATATATATATATATGTGTGTGTGTGAGAGAGAGAGAGAGTGAGAGAGAGAGAGTGAGAGAGAGAGTTATATAAATACCCGTTTACTAGGATGGCTAGTTAATCCCTATTGCAGACGCTTGATCAAGCGCAGTATGTGTTTAATTTATACGGCAATATTTTACTTTCCGGGGAAGAGCGTTTTATGTAGCATAATCAACAATTTGAACGCTCACAGCCAATTTTCACTCAGAAGACTTGGGTCAATCCGTGGTATGGTTTTCAGGATCGATCACTCCCGTTCGATAACATCATTCCTGACAAATCGATGTTGTTTCTCGTGCTTTTGTATAATGGTTGTCTGATGCCTACATATGAATTTTTCTTATTTTCTTTCTAGAGCTTTCGGTC